>JASANA010001424.1:0-107918 GCA_030248095.1 Ptycholaimellus sp. GST1_10 | reverse complement strand
GTGAGGTGGGTTTTTTGGGGGGTGGTGGAGTGAGTGGGGGTGACGGAAGAGGCAGGTAATGGATTGGTGGGGATTGTTGGCAGTGCAAATGGGCGGAGCAGAGGGGGGCGCCTCCTTTCAGGAGGTAATGGACGGAGGGCCTGGGAATGGGCGCATATCCCCCCACTGCCTCCACACTGGAGCCGTCCTCCTCCTCACCCCCCACCCCCAACCTACAGCCCCCCTAAAAGCTCCTCCATTAGCAAGCGTCTTCTCCAACACCCACACTGCATCCCGCTCTCACGCAAAGCCTTCAAATCATCCACTACTACCTCTCCACCTTTATTCTGCCCATCTTTCGGATTGAATCGATTGATTGACATTAAAAGTGGGATGGAGCATGTATTTACCAATGTCCGCTTTACTCGATCTCATATTCTGATGAATTGATTTTTGAGAGAGGTTTAATTTTGGCTTGCCGATGGTACCAGTTATAGAGTAATTGTGATGAGCTGCATGAATAATTCAGGAATGCTTGGTTAAAGCAACTCTTCTAGAGCAGAAAACCGAGATGCCGGGTCATAATCCCACAATTTCCAAAAACCGAATTGAAGAAAAACTTCAGCACAAAAGAGGAGAGAAAATTACGAGAAACTGTTCTACTAGACTTGGCAGAAGCACAAAAATCAATCTCGTGGCCAGTAAGCAGTGAACGGTGTCTTCAAAGCAGACGTTCTTTACAGTTTTGAGCCCCGCACATGCAGATCACTTTTCGGCCTGTCAGTCGATTGAGTGATTGATCGCATGAGTAAGTGAAAGGAAAGTGAGTACCAGGAATGGAGCCTACGTCGTAGTTGTAGTCCCAGGTGATCTCCTGGCCCGCCTTCATCGTCTTCAGGGTGAAGAAGGCCACCCAGGGGAAGCTGGCAATCCATTCATGCTATCTCATGGGAAGCAAAGAAACGAAAAATGTCCCACCGAAGATCATGCGTGTCCACAAGGACGTTTTGGACGAAGCAGGTTGGATTGCCTAAAAGTTCAACTTTGTGAGGATAGAAGCGAGTGGGAAAGCTGAAACCGGCCTACAGGAATGGTTGAAGTATCGCCCGATGTTGCCGTATTTGCGGGCGTCGATGACGAAGGGGTTTTCAGCTCCAAAATACCTTGTGAAGAATGATCAATAGGTAAGCCCAAGCGAAACGCTGTACACTGAGCAGACTTTCTGAGCGAGAAGGTGACCTCCTTGGGCGCCTTGTCCATGTCGGGGGGAGCAGGGGCTGACTCTGATGGCTCTAGTCCGACCACAAACGTTGCCCTGAAAGAAAAGAAATGGAAGACATTATCATCTATTCTAGTATAATCTAATCTAACACAATAGCCTTGATATGGGGGTTAATGAAATTTTAATTCTAGAATTGACTTTTCTGGCCCCATAAAACATTTTTTCAGTTTTTCATGCCAATTTTTTCACAACAGTGCAAAGGAAGTCGTAAAATTTACTTCCCGTACCCTAGTCTAAGGAGGCAAAAATGACAAGAAAAGAGATTGAGTGAACCGCTCGATGGTGGCTTCCACGATTTCATCCTCCTCCTCGCCAGATCGGTTGTGCAGCTTCAAGCTTTCGATGGTGTTGACGAGGTCCATGTCGGCGAAATAGGTGTCCCTCTGAAAAGCAGGCTGTATCCGGTGAGGACAGGGAAGGAAGGGGTAGATGGGTATAAACGTGTTCGTTGCCAATCTCCTCCACCACCTCGTCGGAGAGGATGGCGCCGGCATAGACGCAGACGAACTGACCGCGCGGAATGTCCGCCAGCGTTCGGCACGCCCAGCTGTCCATTTGCCTTTTATGGCTGCTCTTGGGCAAGCCTATGTTGATCATTCTACCGCTGTTTGCGAAAAACAATGCAAGATTTAGTTGTCTTGAGGGTAAAAGATTCGGTCTTGAAAAGGATTGGAGACCTTTGGATTGGGTCTTGAAAAGCTGAAGAGGGACGGAGATGGGGTGTTGGACGACGCGGTTGGGGCAGCGGTTGAGGTCGCACTGACAGAAGGCGTTGCACTCATAGATCCCTGTCGTAATCTGCCGCAGGAGACGTCTGTGCTTATAGCCGTTAGCCGCACTCCCACCATCCTCCTCATCCTGCATCACGCTGCATTTGACATTATCCATCATTTTTCAAAATTTTTGTTGAATCTGCAAATTTGTGAATTTTTAAGATTTTTTTTGCGTACTGAATGAAGCGTTCTTGCCCACTAAATGCATCCACCAAAGTTGACAAATTTTAGGGTTTCGAACAATCAAAGGCTATATTTAAAAATTTAGGTTTTTAAAAAGTTTGGAGGACCTCCTTAAGGCAGCCTTCAGCTTCGGCGGTGAGTTTCTGGCATGCGCACTTCTGGGGATCAGCACAGTTGTCTGTACATCAAAGGCTGTGTAAATGAGAGGCGGCGGTCCTTAGGAGAGGGCATAGGGAGGGCGGAAAAATATTGCGTTGTTTTGCGGTGTTTGCTGAGACGCGAGAGGCTGACGGCGTTCTCAGCCTCTACAGCCGCCTGCCAACAGGCACGCGCAGGCCTTTTTTACCTCCCCCTTGCTCCTACCGCTCGTTTTAACCCCAGCCCACCCCCTCCTGCCCCCTCCCTTCCCTACCTCCACCTCTCACCGCCTCTGCTAATCTTTACTGCCCGTCCTTATGGCCTTCACCCTTGGGCCAATTGGCGCAATTACACGCCCGCTTCCGTCCAGCCTCCCTCGCTTCCTGCTCTCCATCTACTCATACATATATCCCGCCTTCCATTCTCCCAGACTCCCTCCCGTCCGTTGCCAGGCTGAGCGGGGACTATAAGGAGGTGCTAATTTGAGCGAGTTTGGTGGCAGAAGATGGCGGGTCTTTCTGGGGAATCAGCGGGGTGCCAGCGGAGACTCCGCTCCTCTCCACTCATCCACTCTCTCTTTGTGTGGTCCTGGCCTGGTGAAGACGCGGCGAGTCTATGAGGGCTTCATGGCTGCTGTGTGTCTTTCTGGGCCGTGCGTGCATGTGGAAGCGCACATGTGCGGAGGGGCTTTGGGCGGTGTGCAGTGGTGCTGCTAAATGGCCTCCCATTCTGGCCTATTTGCGGAGTCTGTGCATGCCAGCACAAGTCCTGCTGCCCCCTTTTTGGCCCCCATCAACCCCAATCCAAGCGCGGCCTGGCCAGATCAACTCCCTCACTCTGCCTCCCCTCACACTACAGCTTCATCATCAATAGGCTGGGCTGGCAGGAGAGAGGAGGAGGCAGATGAGGGGGGTTGGAGGTTCTCCGGTGCCGCGTTTTTTGCCTCCACCAGATTGAACGGAGTGGGAGCAGATGTGCGCTCTTTTGCTACTCCTCTCTGCTCAGACCGCCTGCCTCCATGTAGGCCTGGTCTGGGCATTGCAGGGAAGGCAGAGATTGGGGGCGGTAGGAGGAGGAGAAGGGGAGGATAAAATGGGGGAGGCTAAATGGAGTAGGAGTCTAAATGGGCGCGAACTAGTAATGGAGTGGTTTTGAGAAAGCGATAGGGGCTTGGAGCTATTACGGGGAATGTAATTTCCGGTCGCCGTCAAGGGCAGGGCGGAGAGGGCGGGGGAGGAAAGCAATTTTCCATAGATTTCGGTGCAGCCCATTCTCCACTTGATGTGACAGTGGATAAGAGCGCCCCGCTTAGGGCACACCAACCCCGCTCGGCAAATGGAGAGGAACCGACCTTCCCTCCTTTCTTCCTCTTCTCCTCCTACCCCCCTTCTCCTCCTACCCCCCTTCTCCTCCTACCCCTTCCACCCAACCCCTTCTAACCCCTCCCCCCAACTCCACCCGCCGCTCTTAAGCTGCCTCAGCTCATTGGAGGGGGGAAGAGGCAAGGCTGAGCTAGTTGAGAGAGGCTTATGGATGATGGGAGAGGAAGCGCGGCGTTCCTAGGCCCATCCCCAGGCGACGCGACCTTCCCACCCTCTTCAATCTCCCCCCTCCATCCCTCCTCCAGCCACTGTCCCTCCCTTCTGTTTACACGCTTTTGACAAGCTCGGGGGCCTTGGACCGAAATCCCAGAAGCGGCGATTATGGGCCTCCAGGGTCTTGTCCAGAGCTTCGCTTGGCCTAAGCTGGCTGGCCAGATTGAGCGACGGCGGCATTCCAAAGCCTAGCACCCCATTGATCAGCGGCCCAGCCCATCACTCCTCCACTCCCATCCGCTCCTCTCCTCTCGCCCAATCTCAGCGCTCGGCCCAGATTAGACCGCCCGGCTCATCATGAGGCTGGAAATAGGGGGAGAGAGGGAAGGAAGATGAGCTCCGGGCCTCATTTCAGACCCAGCGCGCTTGAGCGGGATGGAGGGAGAGAAGGGGAGGGGAGGAAGAGAAGAGGAAGGGGAAACGGGGAGCTCATTTGTATTTGATCCCCGTCGGGCGTGACAGAGCATCTGTGCCGGCCACGCCAAACTCCACTGATTGGCCTTTGTAAACGGGGGCAGAGGAAGGAAGGAAAGGGGAGGGGGCAAAGGGCTGGAGGGGTGAGAGAGGGTGAGAGGGAGGAGGAGGGGGGCAGTATTTGGGTGGGTGCTGGGGCGCTGTGTGGGGTGTGGGCGTTCCAATTTGCATGCAGGAGGGAAGGGATGCCTTTGGTGGAGTGTGGTGGGGAGTTAACGAAGGCAGGGGAGGCCCCGTACGGTCCGTCCGCCCCGGGAAACGCAATTTCTAAAGACCCTCCTGGCCTCCGCCACCCTCCGCGTCCTTCCCTCCTCCACCGCCCTCCTCAGCCTCCCTCCTCCCACTAGCCATCCCTCCTCCCACCACTAGCCATAGCCAGCGGACGGTACGGGTGGGCGGGGGCGGGAGGGGAGGCGGAAATAGGGGAAAGACGATCCCCCATAGCCTCTCCGCCTATCTGGGCATTCATAATTGCTCGGCTCCGGTGCAGAGGGCGAGGGAGGGTGCCTCTGATTTTTCATTAACGCTTTCCTAGAGCGGGTGAGATGCGAGGAGTGATGGTGGCGGCAGAAGAGTAGAGAGGAGGAGGGGATGGGCAAGAGAGGCCAGGTCTCCTCTCTGCCCCTTTCAGAAATTGCAGAAGGGTCGGCGGGCTCCTAATGGGCTCGGTAGAAGGGCGGGGCTGAGGGAGGGAGGCTGAGTTGGGGAGGGAAGGGGCGAGGGAGTTGGGGGCAATGAGCAGGCTTGCAATCAGTCCGTCCGGCGCTCTCTAACTGGGCCCAATCGGGGTGGCGTCGGTGGGAGTGGAGAGGAGGGCGTGTCTGCCTCCCCCACCCCCCTCTCCTCTCCCCTTCTGCGACTTCTGCTCCTCCGCACAAAGAAGCATGCCCTTCGCTAGGGCGCATGAAAGATTCCGGCGCGGGGAGGAAGGGAGGGTCCTGTGAGCGGGGACTGGAAAAGGAAGAGGGGCCGTGATTAGAGCCCATTATCCCATTACGCTTGGGAGAGTGGGGGTGGGTGTGGCGGGGGAGGGAGGGAGGGCCGTTTGGTCCGTGGCTAAGACGGGGGGCGGGGATAGTCTAAGCCCCGACCACTTTCCGAGCCTTGTTTCTGCGGGGCAGGGCGGAATGGAGGCGCCCTTTTAGTGCCACTGAAAGCATCCGTGGCCTTTTGCAGAGTGGTGTAATGGAGGAGGCCTCGGATTCACAACTGGCCCAGCTTCTCGCCAACGCTCCCGCCACACGCATCAGCAACCACGGCTAGTTTCTAGGCCTCTCTCTGCCTCACTCTATTCCAAGGTCAGCATGGAGTATGGACGAGGCCAACATAGGAGGCCATTTGTTCACGCCACATATGGGAGGGTAGAAGAGAGAGGCAGGACTTTTTCTGGCCCCAGCAATGTGACTGGCGCCGCAGGCTACAATGCCATCCTTCTGGATGGATGGAAAGTGTCTAGACGCGGGAGGAGGAGGAGGTGGAGAAAAGAGTGCGTGAGGAGGAGTTTGAAATGGACTCCTCTAGGCCAGCTGCAAATACAGGACGGGGGCGGGGCCGCCCTTGCATTCTGAGGCGCAACAGGTGCCAACCATTCCCCAATACAACACCCACAACCTCCCCATTACTCCCTCCATTACCACTCCCCATCCATGGCCTGCTGCAATTTGCATTCCCTCCCTGCCTTGCAAGATGTTGGTCTGTCACTGTGTCGGTGTAGTGGAGCTAGGATGCGGGTGGGTTAGGGCTGGATGTGGATGGCTGCAGCAGAGGGAGCAGTTGCTAACAAGGGCGTGTGTATGGGGGAGGGTAGGGGTGTGTTGGTGTGGTGTCCTAATGAGGAGCTGTGAGGATGTATATAGTTGTGGGGGCGCCAAAGGTATCGCCTTCCTCGCTGCGCCCCTAATGAGATATGCACTAGCAGGAGGAGCCCCTTCAGCGGCCAGCAATTCATCCCTCTTCCTCCTCCTCCCCCTTTTCCTCCTCCCCCTCTGCTCTCCATCCCTGCCCTCCCTCTCTCCATCCCATCCCAGCCACCTGTGCCCCCACTGCCTCGCCCTCGCCCTCGGGAGGGAGGGAGGCTAATTAGGAGGTTCCTTTATTGCATCCTAGCTGGCCCTGCAGGTGAAGCTGGGACCTTTTCATCAAAGGGCGTCGCCCCTCATTGGAGTTCATTTACCTAGTCACAATCCACTTCCCTCCCCCAAGGCCCCAACCCTCTCTAGGGACTAGTGCTTCTTTTGTGACAAGGGCTGCAAGGCCAACGTTCGTAAGCTCATTATCACCACTGCACCTGGCTTGGATGCTCCGTTGCATTTGCCCAAATGTGCAGGATTTCAAAGCCTGGATGTCGCAAAGCAGGGCCACAGTATGTTGGCGTAGTTTTCCCAATCACAGTGCAACTGAGGCAGTAGAGATAAGCGGTATGTGGCGGGGGGGGGGGGGGTTGTAAAGGGGTAGGCCATAATGTTGTTGTTGGCAAAGCGATGGTGAGGCGGTGGTCTGAGGATAGATGGAAAGGGGAGATGAGGCTTGTGGGAAAGGTGAGTGGGACCCTAAATGACCACATTAGAGCGGAGACACTTCCGTAGGGCCCCCCAGCCCCTCCCGAGGCTTATCGCCCTATTGCCGTCAATTAGGGCCCCACCCTGCTCCTATTTCTGTATCCTCTTTCACTCCTTTTGTCGGCCACTTCCTCTCCACTTTTGCCCCTCCTCACCAAATGCTAGCAGGGATGGCGGATGGGGTGGAGGCCGGAGGGCACAGGTGGTTGTTCTTGGTGAGTTGGTGGGGTGTTGGGAGGGTGGGGGGATGGAGGTAGGAGGGGGGCTGTTGGGGTGGATGTGGGCGGAGGAGTTGTGGAGGTGGTGGTGGCTGTGTGTCGGTCGCTAAGTGGTGGCGCGGCGGCGGGGAGGCGATGCTTTTAGGGAGACAGTGAGAGTGTACGTGTGTGAAGGCAGTGAAGGGCCCTTGTTTAGCAAGGAAGTTGCATTATCCACTTCAACACTCTCCCATGGGGCACCTTCCCCTCCCCTCCCCTCTCCTACCCTCCATCCCCAACCCTTCCACAGCTCCCCGGGCGCCCCGTAAAGAGAACCCATTTACCCAACAGCACTCACCCGAGCCCCTCACCACTTCTGTCCCTAATGACCGATTAGTCTTTTTACAAGGCCCTCCCAACCACCCTCACCTCACCTACCACCACTCCCCCCTCCATTCACTTACACCAACACCAGCTTTTCCAACCCCCACTCTTCCAAGTCCACCGTCTTGTTACAACCTTCGCTTTCCCTTTTCTTACCGTCATCTAGGCTCCATTTATTTTTCTGTTTCAAAGCAAAAGAAACTGTACTGTTTGGTATGATATTTGTGCTGTGTAGTAGAGGATGAGGGGGTGCAGGGACGGGTGACAGATGGGGGAGGGTGAGGAGGAGGCTATCGCGTAATGAGTGCAAAAGGCTGAGTATGCAACGGGGTGCAGGGCAGGGCAGGGCAAGGAAGGGAGGGGAGTGCTGGGGGGTAGTAGCTGGGAAAGTTGTGTCACATGGGCGGTGGGGATGATGGATGTGAGGGAGGCATCTAATGTGCCTTGGCCGGAAAGCCTAGCCTAGGCCAGCCCAGGCAGGAGGGGAGGGAGGGGCCTTTGATCGCTGAGGCGAGGGAGGTAGGATGCCTTCCAGCTCCTTCCCTCCCTCCCCCTGTGTGGCCCACTTGACCCCAGTGCTGGTATCCAGGGCCCCAAGGCTGACGTAACTGGATCTATTCTCCGGCGCCTTCTTGGGACACCTTTGCCTAGCATGAGGGATGGGAAGGAGGGTAAGGATGAAGGATGAGGTGAGGCAATTGAGGGCGGGCCAAAAAGGAGGCGAGAAAAGGGCATTTTGTTGAGTGGAAGTTGTCCTGGGTTAGTTGAAGGTGGGGGAGTGGGTGGAATTAGCGCGGTGGCCTGTGAGGGTGGGTGGGTGGAAGAAGAGGGGGAGGGGGATTGTGGGCAGGAGGAGGAGGAGGAGGAGGAGGAGGGAGAGGTGCTCATTTGGCGGTCTTTGAAATGCCGCGGGCGCGTCGTCAATTGGGCGGCCTTGTTATGTGCACGGGGGTTGGGAGTGAGGAGGAGAGGAGGAGGGAAGAGGGAGGAGGAGTGTGGGTGCGTAGTTCGGGCAATTTGGGGGGCCTGGAAGTCCGCGGGCGGCCAGAATCGTCCTGATTGCGCCTCCGCCGCCGCCCATGATGAGCTCAGAGCCCAAATAAGCGGCCTCTAATCTCACTCCAGCGCTGCAGTCACTCCAGCCCCCACCCTCCATCCCCATCATCACCTTCACCCACCACCACATTCCTCCTCTCCCGCTTCTATCTGTGCCATTGCAGTAGTGGGGATAGGAAGAGGTAGAAAGTGTAGTGGCAGCTGTGTAGGAGAGGAGAGAGGGCTAATGAGGCTGTCTGATGCAGACTGCGCCAATCAGGGTTGGGAAGGGCAGTGCAGGAGGGAGTTTGGGGGAGGGTGGGTGGAGGTAGGGTAAGGGGGGAGGGATGGGAGGAGAGGAGAAGGAGGAGGAGGAAGAGGGAGGCAATCAAGGCCTCCAGATGAAAAGGGCTCCTTGGCCAGCTCATAACGAGTTCCTAATTCCCGCCTATGGGATGGGGTGCCTGATTTTGATTAGCGAAAAGGGCACTCCCGCCTGCTGAATTATAAGCCTTCTTCGGGTTCATTAGCCACTTCGGGTCAACACCTACACTCCTTCTGTCCCTTTCATCTTCCCTCCACCTCCTCCACCTCCTCTCCACCTCCCATTCTCCTCCACTCTACCCTTTTCACCGTTTCAATTAATTTTCTTGCCTATTCTTTTGATTGGCTTATAATGTCGTGCCATAATAAGCTGGCCGGGTAAGGTGCATATTGGGCTCATCTCCCTCCGCCCAGACTCATCTTAGCTAGCGACAAGGAGGATCCTCTCCAATTTCCTTTATTATCTCATCGAGGGTGAAAGCCCTGGCCTGCCCTTTACAGCCAGCCCAGCCCATCCCTCTTATTGCTCGCGAGACCCCCTGCACAAAAACTACTTCTAAATTAGGCCCCCTCCGCAGGTGCACCCTCAACAACTCACCCCTCATCCATTTGCTAACGAGGCGATGGGACAGTTTTTGCACCCATGCAGGGGGAGGGGGCAGATATTTGTTGCGTCAGCGGTTGGGGGGAGGAGTGAGGGGTTGAGGGGAGGAGTGAGGGGGCCCCACGGAGGCCTTCTCATCTTCATCAAAAGCCCTTTTGCCCTCCTAGACATGATTAAAACTTCCCCGCCCCATCCACCATTCCCTGTCCCCCTCCCCTCCCCTCCAGCATCCTCCGGTGGTGCGGCGTATAATTTAGGCCTCCCTCCCCCTCTCTTCCTCCTTCCGCCAGTGCCCCAACCGGCAATCCAATTAGTAGGTAAGGCAGGGGAGGCGAGTGAAAAGTGGGAGGCAGGGAAGAGACGAGACCCATCACCTCCATCACTCATCATCAGGCCTGATTGGAAAGTAGCTGTAAAACGCAGATGAGGCCTCCCCTCGCTCCAGGTGTGCCCTGCCCTGCCCTGCCCTGACCTGTCTCCTCCTGACATGGCTTGTTTCCACGAGAGCCCTTTAGCCTTATTGAAGTGCTACATCCCTTTTAGACTCCCCCAGCCAGAGCCTCATAGCCGTCCTCAATAGGCACACAGGTGCAATTAAGCAGAGTGGTCAAAGCCCCCGTCACCAGCTCACCTCTCCTTCCCTCCCTCTCTCCCTCCACCCAGCCCAGACCCTCCTGCCCTGCCTTTTAGAGAGCCCCTCATGACAAGTCGCCTTCGCTACCGCCGTTGGTTACTACCACCCCCACCCCATCACCCTCTCCTCTGTCCACCTGCTTCATTTATGCCTTCTTTGCCCCTCGCGTCCAGCCATGACCTCTAATAGGCCAGCTACTTCGCTCCCTTTCCAATTTGCGCCCTAATCATCTGACAGAGATCTCAGAGAACATTTTATTATTCTCCCCTTTAATCTAAGCCAGTTCTTGGACTGGCCTTGGTCCAGAGCCTGTACCCCTGTAATCATGACAGGCGAACTGAGGCAGGTCTCCGAGCTATAGAAGCCATCTTGTTATCAGCTTAATCCTCACAAAGGCTCTTATGCTTGTCTCCAATCGACCTTGACGCAAAGATGAAAAAGGCGAAGAGGGCTGATTTGCAGGCGCAATGACAGAGGCTGTTGCTTCCTCCTCGGCAGGGGTTGTGGAGACGACGTCGGCGGGCACTGCCACCAGTGGGGCTGGAGGGATGGAGTGCAGCAGTGGGGGGCATCAGGGGCTGAAGTGCAGCAGTGGGCATCAGTGCGCCGCCTGCTCTCGCCCTATCGCCGACCGCTACCTCCTCAAGGCCATGGACAAGTTCTGGCACGAAGACTGCCTCAAGGTTCTTTCAAGCTTCCGCCTCCCTCTCTCCCACCCCCAGCCCTGGCTGTGTTGCAGTGTGCGTGCTGCGGCTGTCGACTGGCTGAGGCCGGCTCCTCCATGTTCTACAAGCAGAACATGCTCCTCTGCAAGCGGTCTGCTTTCCAAACCCCCTCCCGCCTCTAGCAGCTGGAAAGGCTTGTACTGGCAGGGATTACTTACGCCTGTTTGGACTGACGGGGATGTGTGCAGCCTGCTCCAAGGTCATCCCCGCCTTCGAGATGGTAAGGAAGGGCGGGAAAGAGGTGGAAGGAAGTAGGAAGGTGAGGTTGTAGGTGATGCGAGCGCGCTCCAACGTCTACCACCTGGAGTGCTTTGCTTGCCAGGAGTGCTCGCATCGCTTCTGCGTTGGGGACAAGTTCTACCTGTGCGAGAATAAGGTTCCCTCTTCCCGCTCTCTCCTGCCAGGAAAACACGGTGGAGCTTGAAGATTCTCTGCGAGTATGACTATGAAGAACGACTGGTCTTCGCCCAGATGGCCTACAGCTACAACTCCTTGGCTCATCTCAAACGGCAGTTCCAGGACGAAGACATCAACACTGACGTTCCTTCCAAACTTTCTTGCCATCTCTTTTGCGTCCATCCCAAGCTCTGTTACAGACGCCACAGGCGGTGCCATCGAGATGAGGCCAAACAAAGCAAGTGTGATCTGTCCACAATTCCCCGCTCCATGACTCGGCCAACAATCGCAATACACCACTCACTCCTCTGCTCTGATGCTCGCTTTAATTGAAATCGGACCTTGTCACCTCTTCAACTCCTCTTCTATCACGTTCCTTATCAAATTTGATGGGTTGCTAAATTGTAGTGAGGCCAAAGCAAAAGATAGCGTTGTTAAAATGCATTTGTTAATGAAAAGGACGTTTGTTGACTCTAGTTGTGTCGTAGTTGCCTTAGCCGCCTATAGATGTTCAATCATGCTATAATGGGCTGATCTTTTGTTCAATCTCCTCGTCTACTTCGGTGATACGCTATTCAAACTATCCGTAGCAAGATTGCGTAATATATTTTTTATTGTAAATTTTTCTGTGTGAAGACAACTGTGGAAGGTTCTTATGCCTCCGATCCAGCCAAGAATGATAGGCAATGGCGTATATGCCTCAAGCACGTCGAAAAAAATTTTCCTCAAGCAGCCGCCATCAACAACAGCAGTATTTTCAATCATATGGAAATATTCGAAAAGGAATTGAGTTTGAAGAATCCGATGGTTTAGATATGCAATGTTTCGAAACTCGAAACTTATACAAAAAAAAATTTACATTCTCGAAAGAAAGACTAATCCTAACTTGAGTTTTGGCTATTTGAAGAAGGCTACTCCAAAAACGTCAATTTTGGTACATTTTTTGACCTCACTTTACAAAAACAGCCATATCTCTGGAACTAAGCTGAATTTAACGGTTTGCAGCGCTAAGTATCCCACTAAACACTTTCAATTTTTGCCAACGTTCAAAAGTCCGAGTAAAAAAAAGTTCGGAAAAACAGGCATAGCGGCACTAATTTTTTTTATTTTTCGAAATTTATCTAAAATTTATGAATTATTTTTTGAAGAATACTCCACCTAGAGCTCATTTTAAACTACCGTAAGAATGATCTTGTTTTGGAGCATAACTTTATCATATCAATGCAAGAGTACAATGCTAACAAAATTTTTTCAAAATTGTTTCCTTACCCATTTTAATCAGCAGCGACATGTCTTGTCATGACTAAGGTATGACGGTATGGTTTAAAATTTAGGTTAAATACCAAAATTTTCTAGATATTTGAGCCTGATTCGAAATTATCGTGATTGAAAATTTTGTCCAAAATATATCTAAACTAAAATTGTGAATGAACAAAATCAATATATTTGTACATCATCACCAAAATAATTGCCATTATAAAATGAAATATCTATAACTGATATCAACCACGCAATGGGCTGCTATTTGCGACATTCTTCTTTTATTTTACATTTTTCAAATCTTTGTATTAGATGCCAAGTTCCAAATTAGTTCATATTTGCAGAACGCCGTTTATGTGGAAGAAAGAAAAGGAGAAATGTGTCGTGCCGATGTAGACTTCCTGCTTCTCCTCGACGCCGCCTCTTCGCTCCCAGACCTCAAAATCTTCGTCTCTAAGCTAGTCAAGGTTCACTTTTCCATGGCTAAGCTGGTTCTTTAAAAGTAGAATGGGCTGGTTGAAGAAGTTTGGAACTCGGATTGGGAGGAGCTGTGCCTCGGTGCCCTTCGCAACTCCGTCCATCTGGCCCCTCGCGGCCCAGCGCACAAAGTCGTCAAGCGCAGCGAATCCGACACCCTCGACGACTACTACGAGCACAACCTCTTCAAACAAGCACAACAACCAGCACAACCCTCATCTTCCTCGTCCCAGTCCACCAAATCGGCTACGTCCGGATTCAGCCAGTCCAGGCCGAGCAAGGCTACAGCGGCCACCTCCTCGCCCGCCACATCCACGCCCTCCTACAAGCCAACACCCGCCTCTTCCAAGCCCATGCCCTCCTCCTCCAAGCCCGCCCCGCCCAACACAACGCCTGACAAGTCCACGCCCTCCCAGTCTACTATAAAGGCACCCGCACCGGCCAACACCAAGAAGCCCACTCCGAAACCACAGGTGTTCACCTCTCATTTCACTTTTTGGATCAGTTAAAGCAAAATTACAAGTGTACTTTAGAAAAAGGAGAGCCAATAGGGAGAGCAGCTACGATGTCCACTTCAATCTTCCTCATCATCTCCACTTGCTTCCTCACCAAGCTCCTTGGCCTGGCTCAATTCTAGTCCATCTTTTCCCTTACTTTCCCCTTACCCTTGACTACCTTTTCCACCGAGTTTATACCAGACGCCTTTAGGATATCTATGACGTGCATCTTCCCAATTGATTCCCTCCAGCAGTAGTTTTGCTTGTCATCAATGTGCCCAATTTTGTTTTGTGCAAATTCTCCGCTCTTAGAGGATGATAATACGAGCCCCAAAAATTACAAAACCTTTCCTGAACTCTACATAAGCTAGTAAAACCTGCAGCGAAAAACTTCTAAAAAAACTAACTAATTTTTAAGCTGTATATCTATTGTTGTTGTACATAAACGCTTTTAGTTAAACTAGTGTCTAGACTAATTTTTACTTTTTACTTTTTTCATTACACTACCGATTTAATAAAATAATAATGGTTACAGTTGCCGCAAAATCTATTTGTTAGAAACATTGCACGGGCATTTGGCAATGCAAGTAGAGAAATGATTGGCACAAAGCCATGCTTATCCCAAAGCGAAAAAGGTAAAAAAAAGCGCAAGAAAGGAATATAGCTAGGCTACCGGTTAGGCAGAGACGAAGAGTGGGAGAAGTGGGAAGAGGAAGGGTAGAGAGAATAAGGCGAAGGAGGCGAATTGATGGAAGGATGCATGCTCTTTGCCAGGATATCACAGCTGTAGCCGACCACGCCGCTGCCCCACACTCCCAGTATAACAACTAAACTTTTACCCAATAACAAACACAGAGACCTCCAAGGAGTAGGTAAGAAAAGCTCAGCGGAGTCTAGGTAAAGAAGGAAGGAAGGGGGCGCATTAGTAGGAATGAATGAATGTCTGCCAATCTTCCTCCAGAGTCCAGGCCAACCGAAACCGAATAGGAGCGAGGGATGTGGCCTGGAGGGAGAGGTGGATATGCATAAGGCTGTTAACACAAGGCTTCCTATGGAACAAAAGGAGAAGGGGGCATTCTATTTGGCCTCCTCGGCGACTTCCTCCACCTCCTCCCCTTCCTCGCCCTCTTCCTCCTCCTGCACACAAGGAAAGCTTCATGATGTCATCTGCTAATCATCATAATGGCTTTCTGCTAAATGCGACTAAGATGGATAGAGTGAGGGGGTTTGAAGGGTGACGGGATTAGCGGAAGCTCCGTGGGGTGTTTGAGGCGTGGCGATGGGAGTGACGGGGGTGAGGGGGACGCCAGCCCCGGCGCCTTCCATCTCCATCTGCAGCTTGTGCTTGTAGATGACGTCGGTGGACTGGATGAGGCCTGGAATGAGGGAGGGTGAGGGTAGGAGAGTGAGGGTGTGGAGGAGGGGAGGAGGGACCGGTCTTGAGGTCGAAGGCACGTCCCTTCATGGCAGAGGCGCCCTTGGGGAGGGGGGAGAGCCAGTTGAGGAGTCCTCCGACGAGGGGCACCTGTCGCATCACTCCCTCCTGCATCAGTCGCTCGTCGTTCTCCTTTCGCAGGTCCTCATTTGCTGCCTCGATGCCTTGCCTCAATTTACCATCCCCATTTCGAAAGTAGTCTGGAATTAGAAACTCCTAAGGTCTTGGAGTATATAATAGGAGCATGGGGTATATAAATCAATAATTCTCCTTGTCTGTGGTAGGAGTGAGCTTACGCTGTATGTATTTTAGTGGAAGAAAAGAGTTGATGTAACCTGATCATTTCAGCCAAACTCTCCATGTACTGGGCGCTCTCTTCGATTTGTTTTCCGCGCTCTCCCACCATGCGTACAAGATCCTGATAGAGTAGAAAATATAAGTGGGAGAAATGAAAGAAGAGCAGAAGAAGGAAACCTCAAGATCAGCGGCGTCAGCAAGCATACCGAATTTGACGCAGGCGAGTCCGTTGGCGGCCTCGCCCACCGAGAAGGCACTGTCCGACGCCCGCAGGCTGTGCACCAGCTCGATGTTCAGGTGCGCCACCTATCATTCCCCTCATACTCCCCCATCTCACCCCATCCCGTCACCCAATACTCACCTGCTGAGAAGCTTTCTCGCTCCAGCTAGAAGGGTCCTTGGCCCCGCTGCTGCCCTCCCGCACCATGGACGGCACATAGCTGGAACTCATGCTCTTTCTCATCATCCTCAGGGCCCTGAGCTAGGCAGTAGCAACCAAACGGCGCCGACACCGGCCCACTTCTGAACGGCCAGAGGCACGAGCGGGGAGTCGGGCTCCTCCAGCAGAGTTCCCAGCCGACAGCGGGCTGCCACCGTCGCATCCAAAATACCCAGCGTCTCCTCCAGCTGGCGGCCGAATGTGGACACCTTCAGCCAGGGCTTGCCTCGGTGAGTCTGGTAGAGAGGGAGAGGAGAGGAGTACCTCAGCCTCGGTGGTGAGATAGGCGCCGGAGGACTCCAGGGCGCAGTAGCGGATGGCTGTGCCCAGCCCCTTCTCCCCCAGCTCAGCTAGGTGGAGTCCTGGAAAGCAGAGGGGTCTAGGAGGGCAGGACGGGGCAGAGGATGCGCTGAGCTGAGCTGAACCGAGCTGAGGGCACTCCGCGATGAGGCCTTGAGCTAGCCAGGAGTTGAGGCAGTCTGCGTACTCCCGGTTGGCCAGCGCCTTCCCCTCCTCCTCACCCTCTGCCGTCTCCAATGGCAGCTGGGAGGAAGTGTACCTACACATTGCATCGTTAGGGAGCAGAGTGGTGAAGGAGATAGGGGAAGGGGTAGACTTGAAGACGATGACGGTGGGTGGTAGAAGGGCGCCTTTGTCGACCTTGTTGGAGTAGTCGGAGGGGCTGGCGACGCCGAGGATCTGGATCTGCTTGTGCCGCGACAGCTCCTTCAGCATACCCGCAGAGATGGCGTAGGCGTTGGCCAGTGCACTCGACACTCTTCAATCGCCCCCTCTTTGAGACGAGGCGAGCTGGGCAAAGGGAGCGCTGGGGTACCTTGGCTGACCCAGGTGATGAAGGGCAATCCACCAGGGCAGGGACTCCAGCTTGTCGCGGTAGGAGGCCTTTGGCGTGCTCTCCTTCCCTCGGTACAGCGTGATTGCTGGCACAGCCTACTTCCATTCTCCTATTTCGCTTATGAGCACCACCCTATTAGCAGACACTCACCTGAAGACCCAGCCATTGACCCAACGGCAGAGTCATCGAATCCACGGCTCCCAGCACGTCCTACAACCACTCCAATTTGCTTTTATCTCAAACTGAGCTGTTTCGCAGTTCTTCGGCTCTAGCAAGAGCTAATGTGCTATGATGATGAGGAAAGGGGACCAGAAGCTGTTTGGGCGGCTCAGGCAGGCCGAGGGCAGCCAGGCCGTTGCCGACGACGTGTAGCCAGAAGCCGGTGCGGTCGCGGAGTTCGAGGAGCTTGGAGATGAGGTCGTTCTGGCCGAAGAAGGCAGAGCCCACCACCGCCACCACCAACACCGGACGCCCTGAGCCCAGCTCCGCCAGCTCCTTCTCCAGCCATACTTGATCCTGCCAACCACCCAGTCTTCACTCGTGCTCTATCGGCTAATGCCAGTATGCCAGTACCAGGCGGCCTTCGACGGCAGAGAGAGTGGCCTCCATCTTGGCCACCGTCACCACGCGCCCTATGCCGCACTGCAAGGCAACAATCATTGTCCTGGAGTGGTTGTCTGGGGGCTGGCGGGGGGGAAACCTCGGCAGTGATGTGGTGGGAGAGGTCGTAGTGGAGTGCAGGGCTGAGGAAGACAACTGGCTCTGCTTCTGCGTAGGCTGTGAAGCCTTTGCTTGCTGCTTCCGGATACCTGGACTGCTTTCTCCTTCGCTATCTCATGCTTCAGCTTTGAGATAAGGATGGGTAGGATTGAAGGAATGGGGAAACTCACCGTTCACGAAGCGCAATCTTGAGCACCTCGGAGACTCCGCCTCTCAGCTCGTCCGCATGGAAAACACCTCCCGCCTTCTCGAACCTGCACAATCGCCATCACTCCAGCATCCGCATTCCAAATTAGGGACGGGCGGGACCGGAAAATGTTGGAGAGTGCGGAGAGGGTGTTGGCGTAGAGCCATGAGGCGATGTTCTGGCGGTGCGCTGGTGCCAGTAGATTGACGTATGCCTTCAGAGAGTAGGA
Source organism: Ptycholaimellus sp. GST1_10 (assembly GCA_030248095.1). Classification (NCBI taxonomy): domain Eukaryota; kingdom Metazoa; phylum Nematoda; class Chromadorea; order Chromadorida; family Chromadoridae; genus Ptycholaimellus; species Ptycholaimellus sp. GST1_10. The sequence continues at coordinate 90,240 of JASANA010001424.1, read as the reverse complement.
CGTTACCACGGAGCGACCCAGCTCGGACAGCTTCGGCAGTGCCACACGCCTCAATTCATCCTTCATTTCCTCAGCCGTCCTCTCAGCACAGAACAGCTCACTTCCGCTTCGGCTTCTGGTCTCCCCCGGCTGCGGCATCGGGGACCAGGCCGTTGGGCAGGCTCCCGTTGGACATCACTGCTCCCGGCTGTGTCCACTCCTCCGACACGATCAGCTGCAATGCAAGCCCTGCTTGCTCACCGCTTCCCTTCACCCAGCTTCCAATCCTCACCTGCTCCAGCTGAGTGAGGACGGAGGAGACGACGGCTCTGCAATCCACATTTCACATTGCTCACTGGCTGGCAGAGAGCTGGCTGGGAGGCTGGGCAAGCGAAGAGAGACAGGACTCGATATCTCTCTGCGGCGGCAGGCTCGTATTCCATGCCTGCTCCTCCAACCGCCTCCTCTCCCCCATCCGCCTGCTCCCCGCCTTCTGCCTCCTCCGTCCAATTTCCCTCATTTTTACGCCCCGCCCCTCCTCCTCATCTGCCCTGCCCCCTCCACCCAAAGCCCTCCCTCCCCCCCAGCCTCCTGGCACATTCATCAAGGCCAGCGGGGCCTTAAATCTCGCGACTGCCTTCCTACGCTCCTTTTTCCCCCTCCCCTCCTCCCCTCCCTTTCCTCCCTTTTTTTCCAGTTGGAGGATGGAAGGAGGGATGGATAGAAAGAAGGAGGGACGTACCGCTTAGTCGCTTCACCCGCCGCCCCATCAGCCTTCGCATCGGACTCGCTTCCGCCCTCCAGCTTCCTGCAATCCCATCCTCTCTCGCTTTTACATCCTTCATCCACCTTCTCTATATTCTCCATCCACCTTCTGAACTCTCGGAACAACAGCTAGTCATCCCTCAGTAATTTCTCTTGGGGCTATGTGAGGAGGGGGTCGGTGAAACCGATGACTGCAGGTGCACTGAGTAAGAGGGCTCCGACGGCGCAGAAACATCCCTGCCGCTCATAGGACGGATCAGCGAGGTTTCCAAGCCAGCCAAGGGAAGGGAACTTCCGCCAATGGCTAGGAAATGGAGCCGTCTGCGGCACCAGATGAGGGATGTCCCTTCACATACCCTCACCCCCCAACTCTCCCCCCAAAGGAGCCTCCCCCCCCAATTCCCCGGCAACAATAAGTCCGTCCTCCCCTCTCCGTCTGCTCTTCTAGTCTTCCGCTCCTTTTGTGCGCCCTGTCGGGCGGCTAAAATTGCATCAACTCCGCGGCGCCCAGGGTCTAAGGCAATCAAAGAGACTGCGCTCAGCTGCTCTCCTACCCTCCTCCCTCCCACAACGCTCCAATCAAAGAACCATCCGCCAAAGGCTTGTTGACCCTCCCATGCCACATACGGAAGGAAGCAGGGATCAAGTTCCCGGCATATCCTCCAACTCTCCAGCATCAGCCTCGCATTCCTCCCACCCTCTCCTCTTCCATTCTTTCCCACTCTGCTCAAATACCTGCTCACTACTTTCTGCAAAGGCATGCTGTGTGCTGGAATAAATAAGGAAATGAAGTGGTGACGTGATGTAGTGGCGCTCTCCGCGGGAGCAGGCGACGAGATAGTTGGCGAACATGCTCATCTCATCCTCCTCCTCCTCCTCCTGCCTCTCCTCCCGTCCACCCTCCGGAGCCCATTGCTCCGCTCAATTGCCTCGTCTTCCTCAAACCACCCGCACACGCGCCCACCTACCCCCATCTATTCCGATAGCACCCCCCGCCCTTTAGCCACCCCCCGTCCCCCTTTAGCCCCCTCACCTCCACCCCACTCCCCCCTCCCCTGCGCAAGAGGCGCAACTTGATGGAAGGGGCAGAGCGGACGGTCTCCCCGCAGCTGGGGGCAAGCGCCCGGCTTTGATAGAGATACAGGGCCCAGACTCCTTCCCCTTCTTTCCTTTCCTCTACGGGGGACCAAAAGCGGAGATAGCGCCCTGGCCCAGTCAAGGAAACGGAAGAGGTGCATAAATTCCCTCGCCCCTCCTCCCAAGGTTAGCCTGGGGACAAGCCTCCTTCCTCCTATACTCCCCCCACCCCCCTCCCCCCCCCCCGCCCCACAGGAAGAAGAGCATCAAGCTTTATCACCAGCTCTACCAGTGTCCTCTGCATCTCGCTGGCTCATCAGCCTTCCATTTCCGTCTCCTACAAGTCCTTAAGGAGCAGTGGGAGAGTGTGGGTGGGAAGGGGGCAGTGGGTGGAGGGGGGAGGGCGGGGGGAGAGGAAATGGAGGAATTGAGCTTCCTGAGGAGCGGGCTGCCCTCTCTAATCAAGGCCTATCTATGCCGTTGAGGGGATGGGGAGGGGGTGGGGTAGGGCGTGGGTCCTATAAGGCGCTAAATTTCGCTCGCCGCCACTCCAATCGATGTGTCGCCCGCCCGCCACAAGTGCGAAGGCTTTCAAGTGCTTGAGGAACTCCAGCTTCTTTGCCTTCTCCACCAACTCCTCCTACTTTTCCTCCTCCTCCTCCTTCTCCTCCTCCAGCCCAAAGCACGCATGCAAATTCCATTTCCCCGCCAAGTCCAGCTTCCACTCTCAGCGCTTTCAGTCTTCCTTCCATATTCTCCCTCCGCCTCCTCTCAGGACAGCCGACTTCCCTTTTCATTTCTGCCTCTACAGACAATGCTGCCATATTCATTCTGAGCAGACAATGAGGGGAAATTCCAGTCTCCTTTGCTAAATGGCCTAGCAACCAAGCAGACTGGCTTAACGTTCCGCACATTTCCTTTCTCCATCTTTTGACGGCATTGCTGGATACATAAATAAAGGGGCTAACGCATTCTGCATAGCTTCCAGAGTTTCAGCGGCATCGTTGATGGCCTGGTCCACCGGAACTTCCTCTCCTGCCGCGCTCATTTGGCCCAACTCACTCTTCAGCTCCACTCACCTTCCAATAGCTTTCATTCCTTCCTCTCAATCCTTTCCAACACCTACGCGTAGGATGCCAAAAACTACTCACTGCATCTACCTCTTCAAGCTGAGCAAATAAGATGCAGGAAAAGGATTTGGAATGCACACTGGCTGGAGATGGTTGGAAGCGAATGCAATGGGGCGTATCGGATGAAAGCAGGGTGAAGGAGGATGAAGGTGGTCGAATGAGGAGGGGATGAAAAGCGCAAGGTAAGGTGTGTGTGTGCCGGTGAGGAAGGGCGGGCCTCCGTTGCCGCGTGTCACTTCTCCTCCTATCCAACTGCGCACTTTCCACCCACATACCACCCCACCTACAGCTAATCCTCACGCATACGTGGTCCTCCCCCCCTCCCCTCTCTCCCCAATCCCAACCCCAACAACAGCCGCCACCGCAACACCTTGAGCACGGCTCTGTCCAGATTAGGCCCTCCTAAAAGCCTGCAGCGTTTCTAAACGAAAATGTGAAATAATCTCCCAGCATTAGTTTTGCCATCAGATTGACCCGGCACTAGGATTAATCGACAACTGATGAACTTCTTCAATGCTTCTAGCAATTCGTTTGTCCGTGACTTCGACAGTCACTGAAAGGAGAAAGATGAAAGGAACTTTTTGCCCGACGATAGATCAAAAGCAAACATGTATATAGGCATGGAATGGAAATGCAAGGCAAATAAGGCAAGCCCATCGCGTCAAAATCTACCAGCAAATATAAATACAAGATCAATGTGAACCAAGGCATAAGCCAACTAAACGCAAGCGAATAGACTAAAGAGGTGCACTGACCCCAATAATATCAAGTTAGGTTTTCCCGGGATGGGAGAATATAGGCCTGGATGCGTGCACATATTGACGGGGCAACAAAAGGGGGCACAAACCGGCTATTGTAGGAAAGAAATGCTTGCGCCAGTGGAAAATATTCATGTCAGCGGCAAATGGGCATACACAAGTTCGCCTGGAAAACTACAACTGAGAATATATTTATTTTAAATTTATTTTATTTTATTTATCTAATCGTAACCATAAGAAGCAGGAAATAGAGCATATTGAGCGGCCCCGAATGTAAAAAGTGAAAGAGGTGTGAGAGGTGGAAGGATGTTGGTTGTGAGGTCAGGGGGCGTTAGGGCGAGGGCAGCAGATGCGATAGGGTGTGTCAGGGCTGGCATAGCAGGCGGTGGAGGGAGGGCAGTGGATGGCCGGCTGCCAGATGTCCACGCCGATGCCGCAGGCGATTACCAGACCCTCGGAGTCCAGTGCAGCGTAGTCCGCTGTGCAGTAGCCATCCCCGAGATCTCCTCAAAGCCATCCAACCCCATTTCCTTTGAATTGTGGCAGTAATGCAAGAGGAACTGGGCGGCGGACGGCGGCGTCTAGAGCTGGTGCTTCTTGCTGCTGGCCTGCTGCTTGTGGATGGAGTAGGAGTTGTAGTGGTCGTGGTCGTGGTCGTGGTGGGAATGAAAGGAGTGGTGGTGGTGGTGGAGGTGGTGGTGGGAGGAGGAGTGCTGGATGTTCTGTGAGGGCGGGCTCTTCGGTCGGCTTCGATCAAGGCCATTCGCTCTTTTTCCCACCTGTGTACAGATTCGCCAGTGCTTTCCATTGAGTTCAAAGCAGGTCTAGTGGAAGCCTGGATTCTTTAGGAGAAGAAAAGTAAGGGAGAAGGGTTGGTAACTGATCGCGTGCAGCAATCATGTCTGCGATGTGCGGGTCAATGGTTGTGGCTGGTGGAAGAGTAGTGGTTGGCAATGGAGTGGTGGTGGTGGGCGGAAGAAGAGTGGTAGTGGGTGGAAGGATAGTGCTGGTGGCCTGTTGCCAGAGTGAGTAATCGTAGGCCTCGCCAGTGGCATAGTCTTCGTACTCAGGCGGTAAAAGGTCCTCCGACGAAGGCTCCTTTAATTCCAATTCATTAACCCATACATATGGGCTGGATGAAACGCAATTATTGGCGGATGAGTATTATGGTGAAGCGGACCTTGGGATGAAGAGTCTGCCATCCAGGTGCAACGACAGGGGCAGTAAATTCCTTCCCGTCAGGACCCAACCAGTTGGCCTCTTTTTCAGATGACGCCTCAACGAAACAGCCTTAACGCTTTCAACAAAACTACTGAATATTTTAGAAACATAAACTTAGATTCTTAAACTTGAATTGTGGGCTGTGGCTAATGAAAATTAGTATACTTTTGCAAATTTGAGAGCTGGCGTTGGGAATGGCAGCGGTTCATTCGACTCTTCGAAGTAGTTCCAACCACCAAATTCCTTAAAATTGATTCGACTGAGATCAGGATCTTCCAAGTGATTGAGCAAGATTATTAAAGGTTAACTTACTCACTTACATAAAAAATGATCATCAGAACATGTAGTTTGAAAATTGTGCAAGACCTGTGAACTGGGCGGGGAAGGTTGGGAGGGAGCAGGAAGGAAAAGGTTTGGCTGGTGTGAGGGAACCCCAGTGGCTGGTTTCGCCACGGGAAGGACCTCTGCCGTGATTGGCTAAAGGAAACATCTCTTCATCCTCATTTCAGTGAAGTTCATTTAGCAAGCCTTATTCGTGGGCAGAAGCGAATAGTCGGGTGGAGCAGACTGGTCCAGAGTTGAAAGCTCCTCTATGCTCTTCCCACCATTGGCATAGTAATCCTTGGATGACGATTTATTGGAAGAAAGCGGATGATAGACTAGGAAAGCCGAATGAACCTCTAAAACGGACGTCTCCTCCTGGGCAAGGAACTCTTCGTAAGATAACAGCGCAATCTCGTCATCCGACAACTCACCTGTGTCAAAAATACTTTCTATTGCAAACAGGCGATAGCCAGGCAGGCGATACCTAGATCATCATAAGCGGAGGCTGTGGGGCCAGAAGATGGTTGTAACCGATTTCGTTCCTTTTCCAGCCACTCATCCCTGCATCCAGGCAACTATCGCTGAACCCATTGAGCGGAAAATGAAATATTCTGAATGAGCCTAAAATACTCCGAAGACAAGAATAGGAGGAACCGTTCTCTGCGCTCCACTTCGACGTGGTCCTGAAAGGCGGGAATGACTTCTCCGTTGGGCCCCGTGAAGACCCACTCCGTCCCGTTCCAGTACGCTTCTGATCATATTGCTACTCCTGTCAGTGAGGGTCCAGTCTGAGTAATGACTAGCTGGGTACCATCGGAAAGGCGGGCGAAGTAGTCCACGGTGGAAGTCTCCTCCACTGAGTCTTCGCTCAGGTCTGGCCAAGACGTCGTCCTACCACTTCGCTCCACCTCCTTCATAGCAGCTAATCATGAGACGCGAATGCATACTCCCTGTTTTAAGCCATACAGTAGTGGCAAAAGGAGTCGGGGTCGTTGTGGTGGTTGTTGTAGTGGTTGGAGTGGTAGTAGTGGTGGTTGTAGTAGTGGTGGGGGTAGTGGTAGGAACAGGAGTAGTAGTGGTTGGAGTGGTAGTAGTGGTGGATGAAGTAGTGGTAGTGGCAGGAGGAGCAGGAGGGGACGGGGGTGGAGGGTTGAGGGCAGGTGGGCGTCGATGATTGCCAGGAGGTAGCCAGGGCGCGGGAGCAGGAGCGGAGGGGTGTTGCCCGACCACGTGGACGGGAAGGAATCCACCATTGGCCACCTGCTTCGGCCCCGGGAGCCAGGGCAATGACTGAGGTGCCCCACCTTAAAACTGTCCATTTTCTCCCCATCCCACCTGGGCAATATGTCGATTGATCAACTACCTAAATGAATGATTGGATAGGAATGATTACCTGGGAACTGTACATGGATGACGGGGCGGGCTCCGGTCTGTCCGGCATTGGGAGAGAAGGGATTGCCCTCACGGAGACCCTGCGGCAGGGCCACCACCGTCGCTGTCCCCTCTTCCCCTACACCACCTTCCCTCCCTCTCTCTTCAGGCAGAGCAAATAGAGGAGGCAACCGAATGGGAAGTTGAGGATGGGCGGCCGTTCATTGGCTCGCTGCTGGTGGAAGGAACGGCCTTGGGCCTAAAAGATATGGGAGACATGAGTGTGCAAGAATGAAGCTGGGAGGGAAAAACCGGCTGAGGAGCAGGAGGCTGGGGCCAGCCCTTGACCGCTGCTCCATGCTGCCAGGCTGGGCTTTGTACCTGCTGCGCTTTTTAGTTTGGCAGAGAGCGATTGAAAGGATTTGGCGAAGGCGGAAGAAACCGGGAACTTAGGCCCTGGCGGCTGAGCCCAGCCGACATTGCTGGGTCCAATCCTGGCCGTGGCGCCTGGAGTGAGGCTGGGTGAGAACGGGAGGCTGGGTGGTAGGAGGAGAAAGGCTAGTACTGGTGGAGGGGAAGGAGGCGGATGGTGGTCGGATGACGGGTAGGGCGACGGGTGGTTGTGATTGCGGGGGCAGGCGAGGGTGTATGGGAGCAGGGTTGGGTGCCCAGGCCTGTGGCTTGCTCGGACGAGGCGCCCAGGCTGCCCGTGCAGGCGAAGTCTCAACCGAGTTCGTATTTTTTTCAATATTCTTTATCTTTTGCCAGATGGAGGATTCACAAAGGGAAGTAAAGAGTTACAGGGAAATGGAATTGCTGGGCGGGCAAATGTGGCTGTATCGGGGGCGGCTGTGGAAAGGCTCCACCAGCCTAACAAGTTTACACCATTGAGCATGTTTTTTCAACCAATACTTTGCCAATTGAGGAGTAATTGCTGGGTGGTAGTTGGTCTGGTTCTGGTACCTGGTTGTGTTGTCGAATGGGAGGCGTCTGAGGTTGTCTGTGCCAAGCGCTGACTGGTTGAACATTCGGCTGCGTTTGTTGCCTTCCTGTTTGGAATAGCAACTCACTAAAGGTTGACCAAGGTCACAGGTGATATAAATTAACTGATGGGAGGTCTGGCGTGGTTAGTTGGAGGCTCTCGCCTTATCGTACTTGTAGGAGGCCTAGTAACTGGTGGTTGGGCAGCAGTGACAGGCTTGGTTGTAGTGGCTTTGGTGGTGGTGCTGGTTGGTCTCCTGGTCGTGGTTGTGGCTGTTCTCCTTCTCGTGGTAGCCCGCGGAGTGGTGGTCGTTGGTGTAGTGGTGGTGGCTTTCGTAGTAGTGGTGGTGGGTTTTGTAGTAGTGGTGGTGCGAATTGTGGTCGTGGTTGGCTTTGTCGTTGTTTGCAGCACGTCGTTTTGAATGTCCACTGAAAGCTGGAGCTGAGCATTTAAAGCAGCTGAAAAGGTAGATGGCTAACGAAAGTCGCGCTCTTTAAAGGTGCAAAATTTCGCCCGCATCTCACCTGCCCTGTGAATATCCATTTTTATTCATTCAATAGGCTAACATTGAATTGCTATCAAGTTGTCTGAATTATCAACCGTAAAATTATCAGCATTTGATTTACAGCAGCTAGCTAAAGGCATGTCAATATCTTTAACCAGGTATTATCGGCCATCGCCAATAAGTGCTCGGCCAACAGGATTCCAAAATCGTCTTTCAAAAAGCTTTGATTCTGATATTGATTTGATGTAGAAATTTCTCAAAACTTTAAAAAATTAAAAGGCAAAGAGAATGCATGCAGCTGGAGTCGAACCAGACTATTTCAAAATTAGAAAAGGGTAAAAAATTGAGGAAAGATCCGTAAGTCATCCCTTAAGCCAGACCAGATCACCGGGAATACGGAACCATTTCCTTGGCCAGGATTAGCGATGGTTGGGGAACAACCAGGAACCCCTGCCCTTTTGGCTCTGCAGACTCAGTGCTTCCTCGCCGGGCTTTTTGCGCCTAGCGCAACCTGCGAACGCAGGACCTTTTTGATCTGTCCGTTAAGACTCTTTACCAATGTAATTAAAACTGCTAGCGTATCATTTTCAAAAGTCGAAAATTTTGTAAACTTTTTCTGGACAAATTTTATATCAATTTAGAGCCCTAGTCAAGGGTAATTCAGAAAAAATAAGAGCTATGAAAAAAAGATGAATGGTCATAAGCAATGAGTTCACTAAAAACGGTAATACCGTATGCCCAGTTAACATTATCAGGTTGCAATAACCTGCGCATCAATTCAATTTTAATGATAGTTTCTCCCAACAGACAGTCAATTTCATCAGGAGACTACCAATACCAAAATTCAGCTAATTATATAGACAAGGTATTCTCAATTGTCGCGATTTCTTTGAAAAACCAGAGATTTATGATTTGTTGCATTTTATTTAAATCATCAAAAAATTATGTTTTGGACCAAAAACAAAAAATTAAGCCAAGCCCCAAAAATGGTCCCGAGGCATCACCCGGCAGACTTTCATGCAGTCTATGGGCGCTACGGCCTGAATGGGCGCTTTGGCTCATACGCTTCACCTAGAATAACTCGCTTCGGAGCCTTCGCGCCCATTCTTTCGCAGCTGTGGCTGTCCTGCCCTATGCTACAGGCGCAAAAAACAGTTTGAGTACATTGAAGGAGATAGGACCAACTGGACGGAAATGGAAGCAAGGACGCGGCCTGGCAGTTCCAGTTCTTGCTGGGCCTCATCCTCACGGAGCTGAGGGAAGACACGATTGACGCAGTTGGCCCGCGTGCGTGTGCGCAGTACGCAGCACAGCATTGACACCCTCAAACACTGCCTCTCATTAAGACACATTCTCACTCCCTGCCTGCCATGGCTCCCCTCCCATATAGCCTTGGGAGGGAAAGAAATGAAAGTGTGTACCGACGTAAGGCTATCCTGGCCATGCCGGCCACATACTCTCGGCCCACACAGCAGTCCTGGTAGTCAGCACTGGCCAAGCTCAGTGGGTCGAAGGAGCGAGACCAGCGGCAGTCCTCCCGTTCCTGTCACATTACGCCTACTCATTTACCCTACCAAATCTTAGTCTCAGTATCTAAGCTCTTCCGCCAATCTTCTCCTACTAAGAGCAAAGACCCCAAAAGGTTAAGAAAATGCTAACAAAAGCACTGCGGATGGGCTGCGGGACGGGGAAGAGAGCATCCATGTCCACGCAGCTGCTGCGATAGCGCACATCCTTTCTGCTGCCACCTCAATCAGCCATTCACTTTGGCCCGTTTTGGGGCTTAGGGAGAAGATGAGAACCTTGAGAGCCAGCCAGAGCCATGGATAGGCGGGCGGTGGCGTGGTTCTTGCGACACTCCATGCGGAAGGGGTCGAAGGGGAAGGTCCAGGAGTGGTTCTGGCCCTCCGCCAGTCCCACTGCCAACAGGAGGCACAGTGCCGTTGTCCCCATCAGCTTGCCCCTTTTTTTGCCCAAATGAAACAAAGACGAGGGGGGCGTTAGAGCAACTGGTGGTCGCGGATTTTGGCCAAGGTTAGTAGGCCAGACTGCGCCGAGTCCCCCTCCTCACTTCCTCCTCCTCCCCCTCCACCTCCACTTCCCCCTTCCCCAGCCCACCCGCATTGTTTTACAGCGCGGAATTTCGCCCACTCCCTTGGTCATTTGCAGACCCCAGTGGGCGTCTGATGACCAATTCGAAAGGGGATAATACGTACGGCCTTCCAGTCTAATTCCAGGCTTTTCTTTGCCTCGGCTTTTGGGGGAGGCAGGAAGAGACCGGTTTAGTGGGATTGTGACCAACCGTCGCGACCGAGGACCGGAATGAAGATTGGACTGGAGTAGGTGCTCATCACGTCCTCCGTTCAATATCATTCATCACTAATGTTGGGTTAGGCTGGCCGATTGCGATACCTGCACGAATTCGTCCGCCTGGTTCTCCGGCAGCCAGAGGAGCAAAGGGACGCTGTCGCTGGCTTGCCTAGGAATGTCTCGAAACACCTTTCAACTTTCTGATTGGTCCAAAAGGGCTGGGTACTGTTGTCATTACATTGGACAAACCGGCAGTCGTTTCCGGAGGCTTCTTCTCGTCAATTTCTATCTTCTCCGGTATTCTCTCAATCGTCAAGTAATCTTAGCAAAGCTATTTGCAGATATCGGATTTTGAGATTACATCTTCTTGAAAATCGCGTGAGAAGATGGTCTTCTCTTGCCTGTCAAATGGTCCATTGATCTTAAGCGATCTTAAACAAATAAGGCAATATTAAAGCCAATAAAAAGTTTGCATTGCCTAACTTTTTCTCGTCCATGCCAGTCTCCGTCGATTCACCTGTGGTTTAGTTTAATATGTGGAATCCCATGAATAGCGTAAATTCAACCGCTGGCAATCTGTGTCCCGTTGTGCCAGAAACGAGCGACCTCGGCCAACTGCACTAACTTCTCCTTCCTTTCATCTGCCAACTCCGCCAACAGCTTGTCTGAAACTGGCTGAGCTGCTTGGAAACCAGCTGAGTTACTAGGCTGGTATAACCGGGATCCCTTTGTCGGATGCGGCAGAAGCGAGCCAGGACTTTCCCAGACCTGAAAGGGATTGAAGGCAGGTTGATGAAAAGCATAGGAAAGGCTGACTTGAGGCGATAGTCAGTGAGGAGAGTGTCGGGGCGTGAGTCTTCCAGGAGGATGTTGCCGTTGAGCTGTGGATAGCGGCGCCAGTTGCAGTCGTAGGCTTCGTAGGGCCGCAGTGAGCAGCAAAGAAAAGATAGTCTACAAATTACAACCTATGTTTTTTTTACTAGTTTCAAAAACGAAATTAGAAGGGAGAGAATAGGATGAAACTTGTCGAGACGGAGGCGGGCAAGGCCAGCTGTATACTCCCGCCGGTGGCATGTGGCAGCCGTGTCCGCCTCTCCCAGAGGATCGAAGTAAGCTGTCCATCGGCAGGACTCTTCGTTCTATCCACCCTTTTCTCTTCGACCCCCCTCATCCTTCCACTGCTGCAGGAAGAGGAAACCGGAACGATGTGAGCATAGGTCTGCTTGGCCACATAACTCACGTCCAGACAACTCGGCCGAAAGATTACATCCCTCCCCACAGCAGCAGAAGCATTGACCAGCTGGGTGCTGAGCGAGCGCAGGCCAAATCCCGCCCTGCACTCCAACCTACAGTCATCCTCCGTCGTTTACTCCCTAACTACACCACCAAAGGCTTCCTAACCGAAAATTCTCAAACGGCAGGGACCAGGCCAGCTGTATCAGAGGCTGTCCAGCACTAAATGGCAGCAGAAAAACGGAAAAAAGGAGGCCATTGTATAAAAATGTGTAGTCCATACTGGTGGCTTTTTGCAGAGTGCCCATGGTAGTAGGGTGTTTGCGGGTTAAATGGGTTAGGAGAAGATGGGACTGGACTGTAGAGGCAAAAACAATGAAGTTCTCCCCAATTTGCCTTTAGAGATGGTGCGTGGATTGGGCACTTCATGTGTGAGGTTTGTAGGTCTCCCCGATTAGGACAGGCGCCCCAATCTACATTCAATTGTTACAAAAAACCAGGCCACAGCCCTTCTTAAACGGGGCTAAAGACAAAAAGTAACATCATTGAAAAATTGCCAGAGAATGGTTATTTGCAAACAACATTATGATTAGGAATCATGCGCTCTCCAAAATTGGTAAGCCAGGAAGTATGAAAACACTTTCCGCTAGTTTTGATGTAGTTTGTCATGTTTACGGCATTTTTCTAGATTTCATAAGTTGCCGAGTGTGTTGGTTGCAATAACTTCATGAGTTGTGGGTTGTTTTTTAATATCGATATAGGCTGACACATTTCAATGGTATAAAAACTGATCTTTTAGTCTATTTCATAAATATTGCAAAAAACGATTTAATCCTAGTTTTGTTCTTGCTTCTCACTGAACACATGTGATAATCCTACCTCTATTTTATTGCTTCATTTTCTCAACCGCCAAATACTGCTTGATTAATCACTGCAATTAATCACGTTCATCAATCAATAGTTCATTAATCACTGCTTGATTTATGCGTGCAAATGACAGTCCATGTGTAGTTCTTGGTCCGACTGTTTATCTCTCTCCAAGGCCCAGCCACTGCGAAATCCCACCCTGGCACTCAGGGCTGCGCAGACACTCCCCCGGGTGTTTGGGAGTAACTCGCAAACATAGAAGCAAACCTGCCTACCCGGACAAGAACTAAAAAGCAATTCCAATGATCCGCATTGGCCACCAAAGTTCAGTCACTAGAATCACCATTGAAACTAGGCTGGTGCAGGGAAAGCAGTTGGGCTGGAAAAGAGAAATGCTAGCCAAAGAGCTGGAACCTCTCAGGCTCAAGGGCTGTGAAGATGTAGGGGGTCTAGTAGAAGTAGAAGTGCTAGAGGATGGGTGAAAGCGTCGCATGGGCTGGAACCTCTCAGACTCATGGACTGAAACAAATTCTGGCAACTGAAATGAAACTCGACTGACTAGGCTAAGACTCCCTACTGAGATACACAAAGAAATTGCGCCAATTCTACATTAGATAAAAGCTGTGTGCTGAACCTAGGCTGAAAGCTGGAAATCAGAAGGCTAGGGAGAGAAAGTGAGAAGGAGTGCTAGTGGGAGGAATGGGCTGTTGCTGGTGCCGTAGACGCTGCCGGGGCTCTGGAAGGCATTGCAGATGCCGATCTGCTCCCCCGGGGTCGCCAGCTCCTCCTCCCCGCCCGCGAAGTCCATCGCCTGCCTCTCCGCCACTCGTACTGACAATTCCTGCCCGCAGCACCCAGAGAAAAGAAAGGCTGAGAGGCCGACCGGTTTTTGAGGGTTTACCCAGGCTGTCCAGCCAGGGCATTGACCCAAAAGCGCTTGCTGCCTTGGCCCGGCGATGCGGAAGCTTCTGGCCCTGCCGCTGGCCTCCCCCGGGGATGCCAGCTCCTCTGCTCCACTCGCGCAGGCCGCCGGTGACCTTGCCGTACTTGCGGAGGGCGCCGTCGCCGCTCCTAAGCTTGACTGGAGAAGGTAGAAGGTGAGACGTGAGGAGAGAAGTGGGCGCCCTTGAGAAGGCTGCAGGTGACGCGTCCGCTGCCTGCGGGGTCCGGCCTGCTCCCTCTGACCCAGGCTCCGCCGCTCGGATCCCGTTGATCCCTTGGGCCTTGGCTGGAGCACTTCTTCCATAGCCGCAGTTGACTCAGCCTTCCTCCATCGATCCAGGGTCGGTGTTCTGTACAGGCTCCACGTAGTTCTTGGTCCGACTGTTTATCTCTCTCCAAGGCCCAGCCACTGCGAAATCCCACCCTGGCACTCAGGGCTGCGCAGACACCATGTGTTTTTGGAAGGATAGCGGAAGGACATTCGTCTCTGGTATAGTAGAGATTGAAACGTAGGCGCAATAAAGCTTGCCATGACAACGAAGCCCGAACGACTCGTTAGCGGGGCCTTTCAGCCGGCGCCTGTCAACTTTCAATCAGTAGGAGCCTATGGTCATGGACGCCGGCCTGTCCAATCTCTCCGACATCCCCAGCCTCTCCGGCCACCATCTCCGCATCTTCATGAACTATGAGACCCCTTTCCTCATTCACAAGGACCACTGCCAGTGGCTACGCTGGCCTCAGCCTATGCCCACACACTGCCTCCAAGGCTCCGCAACAAAATTGAGCCTAGAGGACTGATGAGTTTGTTGAAGGAATGATGATAGACTTCCTGCTGCTGATGAGCAGCAGACTGAATTTCACCTACGACATCTTCTTCCCCAAGGACAAGCTCTGGGGCGGCATTGGGGCGGACGGGGAGTGGAACGGCTGCGTTCGGCATCTCCTTGACGACGTTTTCTCTTCTTTTTCTCTTGAAGACGACGTAATCTCTTCTTTTGCTGGAGGAGGGAGACATGATTGTGGCATCAATCACCATCAACTCCCTGCGCTCTTCAGTTCTGGACTTCAGCAAGCCTTTTCATTTCACTGGTCGAGGCTTCATGCTACTCCAGGACAAACACGACTTTGACTATTTCCGTTTTATTAAGGTTTCTTTACTTTGCATTTCGATTGTGCATGGAAATGCAAAGCAATGCAGCCTCTGAAAAGCAATCTTTGGTTGGCTTTTCTGGTCACTCTATTGGTGGTGACATTCTGCATCAACTTCACCAATCGAGTTTCACCTTTCGACTATCACGGCTCTTTCGTCTACCGCATACAGCTCGATGCTGAAGAGTTTGTAAGAATTAGCAATTTCTGCAAATTGTAGAGTTTGAATTCTGCCACAGGTTTACTCGAATGGAACGCTGGCGCAAGCGGGCCTACCTCAAGCATAAAAACCTGCAAACTCGCCAGCTCAACTTGCAAAATGCTTTCTGGTCCACCTTTGCCAACGTTTTCCATGTATGCAAACCTTTGCTGGTGAGCTGTTCACTGAATGGTCATTTTGAATGGCAGGAGCCTGGCCCAGGGTTTAACGAGTCGTGGTCGGGGCGCGTGGTGCAGACGTTTTGGTGGATGCTCATTCTCATCCTCACCTCCACCTACACCGCCAACATGACCGCCTGGCTGACACAGGCTCGTCTGGAGGGTCGAATCGAGACCGTCGCTGACCTTCTCAACAACCCCGCCTACTCATATGGTCTTCAACCATCTGCATGGCTCTCTAGTCCGCAAAAGCAACTTGACTGGCAGGCATTCTTTCAAGCACGGGGACAGAGGGCTCATTGAAACGGCAAAAAGGCGAGGCCTACAAAAGCATATATCGCAACATGCAGGAGAACGGCGGGCTCCTAGAAGTGGAACCAGATGGGGTGAAGAAGGTATTATCCCTGTTTAGCAAACTTAGAAAAGTGCAGCCAAAACGATTGTTTCAGGTGCAAGAGGGCAACTACGCCTTCTTTCTACCACGCAGCACAATCATGGCCTACACCAACCGGCTGCCTTGCAACACTCGCCTGGCTGCTGAAGTTTTCGACAGAGTTCCTATCGCCATTCCCTCTTTCTTTCCTTCCCAGAGTCTGAACTGGACTCGCTAAGGTCTACTACGGGCTGGCAATGCAGAAAGCAGCCTTCTACCAAGCAGCCGTCAATGCTTTCGTTCTCAGCGCCATCGAAGATGGCACCGTGGAAACTCTAGAGCACAAATGGTTCACAGCATTCCCATCAGCAACTATCTCAAAGCCCACACCAATCCACCAGGTTCATTGAAAAAGGGGAATGTGAGGGCCTGGATAAGCAGAGCGCGGAGGACGGGCGCATGGAAGCCAGCGACTTGAGAGGTGAGGAGAGCAAAGTCCAGAGATAAGGAAGTGAAAGGAGGGTAATGGGGGCAGGTGTGTGGCTGGTGATATATGGGGCGGTGGGCGTGGGCTTGGTGCTGGTGACGCTGGAGTATGGGCATGGAGCGTTCAGACGGAAGACTCGCCAGAGGGCGGCGAGATTGAGGGCTGCCGTTGAGGCCCGCTATCACAACTCTGCCCCCATCACACCTGCCCCACCCGGCAACCTAGAAGTATACGCCGAGAACTCCGTCTAATTCTTCAACAACCTGACATTCATTCCTTGCTTTTTTGATGATTTACATATTACAATATGGATGTGTTTATCAAAAGTTTTCTTTAATTGGATGCCTTCTTGGAAAACTGTTAGAAAAAGGAAAATATGTTGTATAAGTGAAACAAAATAAAAGCTCAACAATTCCAAACTTTGCATTTTTTGATTAGAGATATTACAAATGTATTAAAGAAGCCAATGACGGCCTTTACAAACCTTTATAAACCAATAAATGTTAGTACCTAAAAATATAAAACCTAATTTTTATCGAATGGTACAAAAGTCGGTGAAAAATGCGTGTCGATTCAAGCAAGTAAAAGCTGGCCGTTCTTAGGAGGATTTCGGAGTGGGTTTGCGCAACAGCTGAGGTATTACTCTGCTCGTGCTGGTGCTTCACAGCACCTCCTTCAATATCATTCCTTGCGTTCACCATGAAAAAGCTTCCCTGACTGACACTATTTGCCTTTCTTCCACCAGCATTACCTTACGCGCAGTTTGCTACCCTTGTGCATACGCAGTAGGTCATGTGGACTGCACTGATTGTTCTGGAATGTCCTATCATACCCAAATTGACAAAGCTAGTTTTCACTCCATTCAATGCCAGATAACTTATTCAGGGTTAGAAATGGGACGCAGTAAGCTTATGAAGTTTGCTGTCTTGACTAAACGCTGCGCGTCAAGGAAGCGATGTAGAAATGAGCCATGTACGATTGTATTGAGATGAAGCGAGATTGCAGTGGGCTATAAACGATTGCAGCGGCCAAAGAGGAAGATGAACGAAAAGATGGATGGAGGAAGCAGCTGGCTGACTGACGGAGGGCCGCTGAACCTCAGCTTCAGCGGCTGTGGCTTCCTTGGCATCTATCACGTAGGCGTGGCCTCCGCCATCAAGCAGTACGCCCCGACGCTCGCCTGTTGCCTTTGAGAATGAGGATTGGTATAGGAGGGAGTGAAGGGAGTGGGTGGATTGTAGGTGGGAAGGTGGCAGGGGCAAGTGGGGGAGCCATCGCGGCGGCCTGCTTCATTTGTGACTGCTGCCTGGGCCAGGGCACCTCCGATGTACTTCGCATCGTCATTCAAGCTAGGAAAACTGCCCTGGGCCCCATGCATCCCAGCTTTCGGTCCTCCCCTTCATTTCTCACCGATTACTCAGACGGCCAGATAATTCTTCCCTCGGGGAATAAGCCAGGGTTGTCGCAAATATTTTGACTTCCTTTCTAACATTTACAAGCATACAAGCAGCATGAGTTTCTGGCTGAGTGTAAGCAAGCAATATTTCTATTTTACATGGCCCTTATTTCAATTTTTAAACATATTTTGAATTATCACTTCGGTAGTTTTAAATAGTTGACAGAGCAAGTGGACTGTTGAAGGTTGGTAAAGTTGTTGGAAGACGGGCTGAGGGAGATTCTGCCAGCGAATGCACACGAGCTGTGCACTGGACGTCTTTTCGTCAGCCTCACCCGCTTCACTGACGGTGCCAATGTCCTCGTCTCCACCTTCAATTCTCGCGACGAGCTTATTCAGGTTCATCTACTCATTTATCCACCTCCCCCGCAGCCCCTCAGTAGAGTGCTCTCTTCCACTTTGGGTGGCAGGGTAAATGTGGGAGCTGGGTTTTTGAAAAAAAAGGCGTAGGAGAGAAGTAGGAGGAGAAGTGTAATAGTGGGGTGTGTGTGTCTGTGTGTGCCTAGGGCGTCGTCTGGGTCTGCTGAGTGGGTGAGCGTGTGGGAAGCGGAGGGAGGACAGAAGGCGACCTCGGCCAAGGCTCCAGTCAACCAGCTGCAACAGGCACGGGAGGCTGAAAATGCTCTTTCACTCCACCGCCCTGTTCTTGGCCTGCTTTTAGCGCCTTTTCCCACATCACTCCTCCCCACGTGTAATAGTGGGGTGTGTGTGTCTGTGTGTGCCTAGGGCGTCGTCTGGGTCTGCTGAGTGGGTGAGCGTGTGGGAAGCGGAGGGAGGACAGAAGGCGACCTCGGCCAAGGCTCCAGTCAACCAGCTGCAACAGGCACGGGAGGCTGAAAATGCTCTTTCACTCCACCGCCCTGTTCTTGGCCTGCTTTTAGCGCCTTTTCCCACATCACTCCTCCCCACGTGTAATAGTGGGGTGTGTGTGTCTGTGTGTGCCTAGGGCGTCGTCTGGGTCTGCTGAGTGGGTGAGCGTGTGGGAAGCGGAGGGAGGACAGAAGGCGACCTCGGCCAAGGCTCCAGTCAACCAGCTGCAACAGGCACGGGAGGCTGAAAATGCTCTTTCACTCCACCGCCCTGTTCTTGGCCTGCTTTTAGCGCCTTTTCCCACATCACTCCTCCCCACGTGTAATAGTGGGGTGTGTGTGTCTGTGTGTGCCTAGGGCGTCGTCTGGGTCTGCTGAGTGGGTGAGCGTGTGGGAAGCGGAGGGAGGACAGAAGGCGACCTCGGCCAAGGCTCCAGTCAACCAGCTGCAACAGGCACGGGAGGCTGAAAATGCTCTTTCACTCCACCGCCCTGTTCTTCACCTGCTTTTAGCGCCCTTTCCCACATCACTCTTCCCCACTTACACAACTCCCATGCTCTAGATCTCCCATTCTAGCCTTGGAGTCACGTTTTTGTCGATTTAATAGTTTGCTTTGGTTTCGGCTTTTAGTGCTCATGTGATGCTTGAAACATGAGGTTGTATGTATGTGATGCTAAAAACCTGAGGTTGTAAGAGATGTATTCCATCTAGGCCTGGCCCAGATGTCCTAATTTTGCTCCAATACTGGGGCATCGTAAGCGGAGACAGAGCACAGTGAACTAGGTCAGCGTCATTCGAAACTTCAACCCTGCACTTTGAAGTCTCACCTTTTTACCAAGTTCCACAGCCTATCATAGATATTTCCTGGACTACGTTCTTCATCTGCTATCGAAGTGCTGTCGTCTGTAAACCAGTGCAGTAGGTGTATAGCTGATAAATAGAATAATTAATTTTCATAGTTATGAGGTAGCGATTTGAGTTTCGCTTCGCTGCTTCCAGAAAACAATGTTGAAATGAGTTGATAATGCCTAGCTGGTTTATAGGGTAGAATAGCTTGAGTAATTATATGTAAGAAATATCAGAGTCAGCTGTCACCTGTGTTTGCGATCGACGTGTTGAGCGCAAATGCTTTGGATGAGGAGTGTTGATAGGAGAGGATTAAAAAATGATGGGAGTGGAAGCTGTTCGATTGTTTGTGAAAGCTGCTGGTGATGGGTGGGTAGAAGATGTGGGTGATTGCTGCGAAGAAGGAAGAGGAGGAGTGCCGTGGCGGTGGCTGGGGCACGGGTGGCGGGCGATGTGCAGCCCCACTCGCTCCACTTTGCTCCACTTTCCACGCCCACGCCACCCCCCGTCTCTTCCTCTCCTGCCTTCCTGCATTTCCCTGCTTCACACTCTCAACTGTCTTGTCTCACTGTTTCTCCATTGCCCCCCCCCCCCTATCACACTCCGTTGGCCAGCTAGAATGTGGACTGGAAAGGGACTGGGGGAAAAAGCAGAGAGGTTTGGTAGGCGGATAGATGGAGAGTAAGCGGAAGGGAGGGGGGCAATTAGAGAGCGACCGACGGGGTTGCTGGAGCGCTTTTTTGCGTCCCAGTTTGAATGGGCGGGAGGGCAGCAGGAGAGAGAGCGGGGGTGGCGAGAAGGCCTCAGCAAGGCTTGCTTTTGTTACACTTTCAATGGAGTGGGGGGATGGTAGGGGGGTAGAAGGAAGGAGGAGGAGGAAGGAGAAGAGGGTGCCGTGCCCGTCCGCCCTGCGTCGCGCCGCTTTTTGCGCCTCCAACTTGCTCACTTTTACCGCCGCCCCATAAACCGCAAGCCGCCCTTCCTCCCCCATTGTCCTCCGCCTCCCTCCCCCCACACCAGCTAAAGGGGACCCGCAACCTCCCGTAGGCAAGGGCTGGGAGGAAGGAAGGGAGCCTGGTGCAGTGGCATCATAATGGCCTCTGATTTATGCCTTTTCATCTGCCTTGTCCTTTCTTTGTCCTCTCTACCAATATTTCATTCTGCTCTCTCTTCCATATCTTATGCAATGCAGCTTCGTAGCACACCATTCGAGCTGTTTTTCAATTGATTAATTTGGCCAGCTGTAGGTTGAAGATATAGGGTGGAGTGAGTGAGTGTTGGCGGTGGGTAGATATGGGATGGGAGGAGGAGTGTGTAGGAAAAAGCTAGGAGAGTTCTTTTGCATAGAGTGAGAGGCTTTCTTGACACTCTTAAGTGGCTCTTTGACTCCTACTCACACTGTCTCGGCAGCCAGCAGCGACCTCCCGCCTCTTACACAATCCCCTCCTCACCTCCTTTCTTACCTCTCTCCTTCCACCTCTACCTTGTCCCCCGTTTCCATCCAGTCCAGCCTTCTTCCGATTCCCAATAGAGAAAAAAGCGAGTGTTGCAGGCGCTGATATGCAGTAGCTTCATCCCGTTCTACTGCGGGGCGGTGCCGCCCAGCTTCCAGGGCGAGGTTCCACTTCCATTTATGTCTTCCTTTACTCATCTTTTTCCCTTCTCTTCCTCTTTCCCTGCCTCCTTCCTTCCGCAGCTGATGGATGGAAGTGACACTGAGGGATAGCTTGAATGGCGGCAGTGAAGGAATTAGAGGCAGTTGGGGTGGAGGGAGGGGACTGGGGCACAAAGCCGCGTGTAAGGAAGGGGAGGGGGAGCGGGGGTTTGAAGAAGGGGTGGTGGAGGGGTAATTCGATGTGGAAGAAAAGGTGGCGGGAGGTGTGGGACTGGGGACGGGAGGGAAGGGAAGGGAAGGGGGGTATTTTTATGCTCCCCAACAAGGGCGGTCGCCTTTTCACAGTAGGGCACGCTGTGGATGGTCCGGGCTTGGCTGGTGGAAAAACCAGAATTCGCCACAGCTCCGCACTGCCCCTGCCCCATCTCCTACTCTTCCACCCCTCCTCTTCCACCCCTCCTCTTCCACCCCTCCTCTTCCACCCATCCTCTTCCACCCATCCTCTTCCACCCATCCTCCTCTACCCATCCTCCTCCACCCTTTCTCTTCCATCCCTGCCTTGCACCATGACTTTGTGCAAAAACCTTTCCGCCCCACTGGTTTTGCTAAGGCCTTGATCCATCCCCAGTGCTAATCTGCCTGTACTCTTTGACAATTGGCTGTTTGAAATGTTACAAATACGCTTCAATTAATTAAAAGGTTGCCTAGCGCTTAAATGACAGGTGCTTGGATCCCCTTTCGATGGATATTTTTGGATAGCGATTGTTGCAAAGCAAAGCGACTAAAGGGCGGCATGAGCCTGTATAGGTTATAGAAGGCGGATGGGCGCAGCGCAAAGGGGCTTGGCATTTGAGGCGTAGGGAGGTGGGGGTGGGGGGAGGTTAGGGAGGGGTGGGTGGGGGGTGGAAAGGAGGAGAGTCTAGGTGGCTCTCTGTCTTCCTCTGCGGCGCTTTTTTGATCCAGGACTGGGGGCTGGTGTTGGTTAGAGGTGGGGGTGTCGAGGAAAGGCGGCTGTGGGGAGGGGAGAACGGGGTAGAGGGGGAGGCTGGAAGGCGACAGGGTGTTCCAGGCAGGGGCTGAGGGGGAAGGGGGGGGGGGGGAGGGGCTAGGCCGTGTGTGCTCTGCAGTGTTCCTAGGCAGTTCCCCGCGCGCGCTTTCTGCCCCTCTCAGCCCCTTTTGCCCTGCCCCTTTCCTTCCTCCCTCCATGCGGCCGGGACTGAGAGAGAGGCCTTTGTGCTCGCTTGCTTTTTTGCCGGGGCAGCCTTTGTCCCCTCAAGTCACAGCAGCAATGGCAGCAGGGCCATTTTTTCTGCACAGCTCAAGTCACGGGGGCCTTTTTTATTGCCTCCTAGGGGTCCCGGCTTTTTGCCGCCCGCCGCGTCCGCGGGAGGGAAAGGGCGGAGGTTTTTTGCTCTCCAGCGTCCCTTTCCATCATCCCCTCTGGGAGCCTGAAACGCCAACCCCCGCCAGCTTTTACTGCTTTTACGCTCTCCTCCCCTCACCCCTCCTCACCTCCATACACCTAACACTTCTTTTCTCCACACCTCAGCTTCTTTATCAGAATCGAACATTTATGGCTTTGTGTGCAATTTCCAAATAGAATTGTGACCAGCAGTAGGAGTGGAACAGAATGGAGGAAGATTGGGAGTGGAGGCAAGGTCAAGGATTGGAAGCAGGGCGAAGGGGGGGGGCGTTGGGGGGTTGGAAGGGGAGGAGAAGGCGGGTAGGTCAGAAAAGGGTAGTGGTCATATTTCTCAGCCTCCCGTCACTCGGCCAATAGTCCCTTTCTCCCGCTCTCTTTGACTCAGATGAAGGCGGGCAGGCTGAGACCACGTGGCTGCTGCGGCCTAGCGGGAAAACGGCAAAAAACACAGGCCCGCGTGCTCCGCCCAGCCCGATCGATGGGAGCCAGTGGAGCAGGGGGCCGGAGGGGGAGTGAAGAGAGGGAGAGCAGAGCTGTGAAGAGAGGGGGGAGAAAGCTCACTGCCCCTCTCCCCCGCCAAAAAATGTCTCATCCACCCCCCCAGCCGCCTTCCTCCACAGCTCTCAGCGCATGCGTCTGCCTGCTGCGGGGGAGCTGGTGTGTCTGGAAGTGTTAATTGCTGTCTGAGAAGGCAGGTGTGAGTTGGGGTGGGGGGGCAAGTGGAGGTGTGGAGAGGCTTGCAGGGCACTGCGGCTGGTAAGGGCGGTGGAGGGGGCAGCGTAGGTATGGGGCATAAAAGCGAAGGGAGCACAGCGCTGCTCCACCTTCTCTCGCGCTCACTTTAGGAGAGCGAGAGGAACAGGCCTTCACTTTGCCCTATGGCAACCAGACCATGAGCTCCCCCCTCTACCCTTCGCGCTCTAACACCCCCCCCCCTGTCCTCTCCAGGCAACTTAGCTGCCTTTCACGCAGCTAGCTGCAGCCTTACTTTATCCGCAAACTACTACTCAGCTCAGCTTAATGAAGCTTAGCTGAGCCCAGGTGAATCGCGTGCACCCCCACTTAAGTATAGGGAGGGAGCCGCGGTTTAATCATACACTTTGCCTTACTCATACTCACTACTGCATACCTTTCTAGAATACCTGCCTAATCCCTGCCAAAAGAGATTGAGAGGAAAATCGTGAAATTCCGGCGATTAGAGGGGATAAGGAGGAAGAAAATAGAGGAAGAGGGCAGGGGAGGTGCAGGGGAGAAGAAGGGTGCGTATTGCAGAGATACATAGACGGAGGTTGGAGCGACAACCTGCCGGTGGTGGCGGGGGGCGGGAGGACGGTGACGGTGTCGCCGTTCTCGGGGGAGTCGGACATCTGCCCGCAGGATGCAGACTCCGCCTCCCTCCTCGCCCCCCACCTCGCCAACAACTCCATCCGCATCACCGCCCGCAACCTCTACCGCCTCTCCGTCGCCCTCTTCCCGCCCCACCCCGAAGTCCTCTCCCGCATGTGCTCCCAGGGCTTCGAGGACGCCCTCCGCTTCCTAGCAGCCAGCGGTTTCCATCCTCTCCTTTCTCTGGCGGGGGCGGGCGGACGGTGACGGTGTCGCCATTCTCGGGGGAGTCGGACATCTGCCCGCAGGATGCAGACTCCGCCTCCCTCCTCGCCCCCCACCTCGCCAACAACTCCATCCGCATCACCGCCCGCAACCTCTACCGCCTCTCCGTCGCCCTCTTCCCGCCTCACCCCGAAGTCCTCTCCCGCATGTGCTCCCAGGGCTTCGAGGACGCCCTCCGCTTCCTAGCAGCCAGCGGTTTCCATCCTCTCCTTTCTCTGGCGGGGGCGGGAGGACGGTGACGGTGTCGCCGTTCTCGGGGGAGTCGGACATCTGCCTGCAGGATGCATCCGCCTCCCTCCTCGCCCCCCACCTCGCCAACAACTCCATCCGCATCACCACCCGCAACCTCTACCGCCTCTCCGTCGCCCTCTTCCCGCCCCACCCCGAAGTCCTCGGCTCACGCCTAGTTTCCCCCCCCCATGGCCATAACCCCCCCACCATGCCGGGTTACCGGCCCCCCAAGGGGATGACCCCCCCCCCCCATGAAGGTTTCCCCCCCCCCCCCCAAGAATTTACCTAAACCCACACACCCTGCGCTTACGCGTCCCCAAGTTTTTAAAGGGCGATTTGTGTGTGGGGGGGGGGAAACGAGTCGTCAAAACTAGTGGGGGGGGGGGGGAACTAGTCCTCGATTTCGACGACTGTTTCCCCCCCCCCCCCCAAGACACAATTTCACCTATTTTCTATGTAAAGCCGTATCAACTATGGGCTGCATTAGCGCAGGGTGTGTGTGTATAGGTAAAATTCTTGGGGGGGGAAACCTTCATGGGGGGGGGGAAACCTTCATGGGGGGGGGGAAACTTTCATGAGGGGGGGGTTATTGCTTGGGGGGGGGGAAAATCTCATGGGGGGGGGAAACCAGGTGTCAGCCAAGTCCTCTCCCGCATGTGCTCCCAGGGCTTCGAGGACGCCCTCCGCTTCCTAGCAGCCAGCGGTTTCCATCCTCTCCTTTCTCTGGCGGGGGCGGGCGGACGGTGACGGTGTCGCCGTTCTCGGGGGAGTCGGACATCTGCCCGCAAGATGCAGACTCCGCCTCCCTCCTCGCCCCCCACGTCGCCAACAACTCCATCCGCATCACCGCCCGCAACCTCTACCGCCTCTCCGTCGCCCTCTTCCCGCCCCACCCCGAAGTCCTCTCCCGCATGTGCTCCCAGGGCTTCGAGGACGCCCTCCGCTTCCTAGCAGCCAGCGGTTTCCATCCTCTCCTTTCTCTGGCGGGGGCGGGCGGACGGTGACGGTGTCGCCGTTCTCGGGGGAGTCGGACATCTGCCCGCAAGATGCAGACTCCGCCTCCCTCCTCGCCCCCCACGTCGCCAACAACTCCATCCGCATCACCGCCCGCAACCTCTACCGCCTCTCCGTCGCCCTCTTCCCGCCCCACCCCGAAGTCCTCTCCCGCATGTGCTCCCAGGGCTTCGAGGACGCCCTCCGCTTCCTAGCAGCCAGCGGTTTCCATCCTCTCCTTTCTCTGGCGGGGGCGGGAGGACGGTGACGGTGTCGCCGTTCTCGGGGGAGTCGGACATCTGCCTGCAGGATGCATCCGCCTCCCTCCTCGCCCCCCACCTCGCCAACAACTCCATCCGCATCACCGCCCGCAACCTCTACCGCCTCTCCGTCGCCCTCTTCCCGCCCCACCCCGAAGTCCTCTCCCGCATGTGCTCCCAGGGCTTCGAGGACGCCCTCCGCTTCCTAGCAGCCAGCGGTTTCCATCCTCTCCTTTCTCTGGCGGGGGCGGGCGGACGGTGACGGTGTCGCCGTTCTCGGGGGAGTCGGACATCTGCCCGCAAGATGCAGACTCCGCCTCCCTCCTCGCCCCCCACGTCGCCAACAACTCCATCCGCATCACCGCCCGCAACCTCTACCGCCTCTCCGTCGCCCTCTTCCCGCCCCACCCCGAAGTCCTCTCCCGCATGTGCTCCCAGGGCTTCGAGGACGCCCTCCGCTTCCTAGCAGCCAGCGGTTTCCATCCTCTCCTTTCTCTGGCGGGGGCGGGCGGACGGTGACGGTGTCGCCGTTCTCGGGGGAGTCGGACATCTGCCCGCAAGATGCAGACTCCGCCTCCCTCCTCGCCCCCCACCTCGCCAACAACTCCATCCGCATCACCGCCCGCAACCTCTACCGCCTGTCCGTCGCCCTCTTCCCGCCCCACCCCGAAGTCCTCTCCCGCATGTGCTCCCAGGGCTTCGAGGACGCCCTCCGCTTCCTAGCAGCCAGCGGTTCCATCCTCTCCTTTCTCTGGCGGGGGCGGGAGGACGGTGACGGTGTCGCCGTTCTCGGGGGAGTCGGACATCTGCCCGCAGGATGCAGACTCCGCCTCCCTCCTCGCCCCCCACCTCGCCAACAACTCCATCCGCATCACCGCCCGCAACCTCTACCGCCTCTCCGTCGCCCTCTTCCCGCCCCACCCCGAAGTCCTCTCCCGCATGTGCTCCCAGGGCTTCGAGGACGCCCTCCGCTTCCTAGCAGCCAGCGGTTTCCATCCTCTCCTTTCTCTGGCGGGGGCGGGAGGACGGTGACGGTGTCGCCGTTCTCGGGGGAGTCGGACATCTGCCCGCAGGATGCAGACTCCGCCTCTCTCCTCGCCCCCCACCTCGCCAACAACTCCATCCGCATCACCGCCCGCAACCTCTACCGCCTCTCCGTCGTCCTCTTCCCGCCCCACCCCGAAGTCCTCTCCCGCATGTGCTCCCAGGGCTTCGAGGACGCCCTCCGCTTCCTAGCAGCCAGCGGTTTCCTTCTTCGGCACAAATCCTGAGTGGCCACGATAAGAATAAAAATATTTCTACCTGTCCACCCCATTTTCATATTCTGCCACTGCCATTTCGACTACAATTTTGTGGCAAAAATGCCTATGGATACCGTCTATGGTCAATTTAACCAAAAATTTTGAGTAAAATTTTGTTGCTTGCCCAAATAATTGAGCAAAGAATAGCTTTCCCAAAAATTTCATATTTTTTGGTGAAATATTTAAACAAGTATATGGCGCAAAGCGCAATAGGTGACCGCGGAGTGCATCCTATATATGAAATTTTGTCACTCTCAATAGCAAGTCTGTGGTTTCTCAACCAATTTCAAAAGTAAGCACATATTTAGAATCAACATATAAGACTTGTGAACAAAAAAATCAAGTCTTCTGTGAAATTTTCAAGACTTCAGGTACTACAGCGCAAAAACCGTATATTGCAATTTTCCAACTTTCTACCCAGAAAAGTAATGTTTCAAATGCATCAGGACCAGTTCCACCCCTCCAGATATTCTTAAAATTTTATTACATTTAAGCAAAAAAAAGTTTGTCCGAATTCGTTGAGAATTTGCCATTTCTCAACATACCCCATTTTTCGAACTTTCGACCCAAAAAAGTAATGTTTCAAATGCTCCGGGACCAGTTCTACCCCTCCAGATCTTCCTAAAATTTTATTACCTTTCAGGAAAAAAAAAGTTTGTCCAAATCCGTTGAGAATTCGCCATTTCTTAGCATACCCCATGTTTAAACCTTTCTACCCAAAAAAGTAATGTTTCAAATGCTCCGGGACCAGTTCCACCCCTCCAGATCTTCCTAAAATTTTATTACCTTTCAGGAAAAAAAAAGTTTGTCCAAATCGGTTGAGAATTCGCACGTTCCCAGCATTTCCAGAAATATATATATATATATATATATATATAAATATATAGATATATATATAGGAATTTAAACTCTATAGACCGCGGAGCGGCCCTTCGGGCCGCTCCGCGGTCAAAAATTATTTTCTTAAACCAAACAAAAAAGGTCTTAAAGCCCCTTGTTCCTTTCATGAAATGCTTCTCAAACCACCTCACACTTCAGGGCTGGTGAGTTGCACTCGCTGCTTGGCCGTCCGCAGCAGCATCACGCTCCCCAGTACTTTCAACATACCTTCGCCCATTTCCTCTGACCAGGTTCACCTCTCTTTTTGATGGAAGCTGAAGGGGTGGAAATGAGATAGGGATTGAGGGTGGCTGGAAAGGGTCAGATGAGACGCATGGACACTCCCAACGGCACCGCCACCGCCTACTCACGCTGAGCGAGCGCAGTTTCACCACTACGACGGATGTGAGCGAGTGCGAGGACTGCGTCAGCACTCTCGAGGACGCACCCCGCAGGGGCCTCCACCCCAAAGTCCGCCACAGTACCAATCCTCCCTCCTCATTTCCTCCTCCAATCCTACCGCCCAGCCTTTGTAGCCCTGGCAAAGGCAGAGAGTGACTACGCCGCGTCCTGGATCAACTGGGCCCTCACTCTGCGCCCCATCAAATGGCTCCGCTACGCTCTCATTCCATGGAGCCTCCCCATGGATCTCACCTACCAGGCCTGCGTTCGGTGTCTGGAATGGCTGCCGCAGGTTCCCTCCGACGCTGCCTGGCTCGCCGACCGCTTGAAAACTGTCCTCCAGTTCATCCTCTCCGAACTCAACCTCACCCGACACCTCTACAGTGCCCGGTACCTCTCTACTCCTACCTCCATTCATCTCTTGCCTCCATTCCTAATCTGTCTTCAGCTTCACCTGCCAGCTGGCCGTGACGGAGATGAGCGTCAACTCCGCCCACCCACCCGGCATCACAGGTGCCAGTCGCATGAGCAGGGCCAGCTCCTTCAATGGACAGCCCGTGGTGCTCCTCTTTTACAAACTACACTACTACACTCCTCCTACACCTTCTTATACATTATCTCTTACACCCTCTCTTACACCATCTCTTACACTCCCAGATGGAGGAGGAGGCAGCGGGAGGGGAGCGTGCTGAGGTGGACTTCGGCTTCTGCGTAGACCTGAAGCCGGGCAGACAAGGTCCCCCCATCCTCCAAAACCTTCCCAAGCAGGACCAAGATGCTTGACAGGCCCCCTTCGCAACCTGAGTCAGATCCTGACCGAGGACACGGGCTATCCGCGAACTGATGTCCCCACTGCCGCTGAGGCCCTGGAGAAGGCCGGTCTAGCGGCCTGCAAGGAGGAGGCGGAGGAGCCGTGGGCCGTGAACGAGACGGACATGGACAGCGTGGCAGCCATCGTGGAGTACACCCATCGCCACGACGCCCTCGTCTCCTACTACTACCGGGACTTTGACAACACCATCAAGGTCTCCTGCCCCCCCCTCACCTATCCCTGAGAGGGGTGTGGAAATGGGAAACTGGGTAGGTGTGCGAAATCTTCGAAGTGGCGGACGAGCCGGAGGGAGCCCGTCTCCATGAAGCGCTGCAGGCGGCCAGCGTGAGTCGGCGGACGAGTTTCGGCGAGAAGGACGCCAAGGAGGTCGCCCCGCCGGACCCGGAACCTGTCCTCGGGGGTCTCTGCCTTTTTCTTCCAAAGTCTGCCCAAGCATCCAACCTCTGCTATAGGCCTGGCCCAAGGCGCCGCCAAGAAGCTGGCCCGAGCAGCGACCACCAGCGCCGCGGATCTGGTCCAGATGCGCAGCAAGAGCGGACGCAACTCCCGCCCCAGACCCTCCGTTCCCTCCTATCCTCCGGCTCACAACGTTCTCCTGCCCTCGTGCCCTATCACAAGCCTTAGAGCCGGAATCTGCTTGAGAGCGCAGCCAGGCTGGCCTTGGAAGACTCGGAGCTGAGCGGGGACGAAGAGGCCCTGTTTATGCCCGCCCGCTGGCGACGACGTCGGCAGAGTGAGGAGGCCGCCGCCTACGACGGAGAGAGCTCCTCCGACGCCGACACTCCCTCTTAGCTCTCTAAGCACTCAGCCACCTCCGTGCTCTACACACCACCACCAGCATCCCCTCCCTAGCCCCGTTGTACACAGAGCCTTTCCCCCTCGCTTCCTGTACACTCCGCCTCTCCTCCTCGCCCTTCTCTTGTTCCGCTTCTGCGTTCCTCAAGACAGCTACCCGCTCAAAAAATTGAAAAATTCCCGGAAATTGGCCGCAGAGTCTGCTGCTGCCCTTGGCTGGCCTCTGATTTGGCTTAGGCCTTGCGCGGCGCGGCTTTGGACCCGTTTTCGGCGAACACAAAAAATCCCGTACACAAGTTCACAACAAATGCGGGTACGTGTATATGACATTATATTACCCTTCCATACCCGCTTTCCTGCTTCTACCCCACACCAAGTCCTCCTAGCACAACCCCTTCTCTCTAGACCTTAGACGGATTGGCCTATCCTCTTCCTCTTCTCAGCCTCCTCAGCCTAGCCATTGCGTTTGCTCTTACTCTGTCTATTCTGTCGCGGCCTCCTTCTAGCACCCCACCCCCATCGCCTGCCACCACTATTCCCAGTGCACAGATCACTGGCAGCAGGCGACTTTCAGCTCAGGAGCCTAGCAACCCCGTCCTCCTCTCACCCCCAACCTCCTCTCATCCAACCAACATTTGCACCAATTCTTTGCCGCCTATCCTGCTTTCTCCTTAGGCCCTGGTGTAGAGGGAGGATATGTGCATCCTTCCTTCCTTCCCTCCCCTTCCTTCGGCAGGGCGGACTGTAAGTGAAAGAGGAGTGAGAGAGAGAAGTTTGAAAGCAAGCGGACTGTGATGCGCGGCAGGAGACGGCCTCACGCCTAAGCCTCATGCCCCTAGGCCCCCATTGCCGTTGTTCAGTTGCCGCCGATGACCTCATGTACACAATGCACCTTCCTACACACGCCCCCCCATCACACCCCCGCCCCTATCACCTCACACCCCCTTCCTTCACCTACCATCCCCTTCACTCGCTTTTCTTGTCTCCCATACTCAATCCGCTAGTTGTAGATAGGCTTTGGAAGGCTGATAAGTCACTGCGTACAGCTGCGTGCTGTTTTCTTTCTCTTTCTTTTTTCTCGCCAAATAGGAATTATGCTTTTGCCGCGCTGAGACTTGAGTGACCGCAAGTTGTCAGCGTATATTTAGGAGCTGCTTTTATTTTTTCGCTCGATTGATTAATTAAAAGTAAAGGAGAAAAAGTTTTTGCAGATTAGAAAAAAAATCGCATACAAAATCACATTCATGTTCATGGCGTCAAAAAGTCAGTGCTGAGCACCTGATTGGCAACACGAGAGGCTACAGTCATGAAAAAAGAAAAGAAGTGAGAAATTTTAGTTGGCAATGCTACAGTGAGATTGACATTTGGGCTACATCTTCTATTCCTCTTTAAAATAGATAGATACCGGGGGGGGTAGGAAGTCTTCGTAGTTGGCAATTATTTTATAACTCATTCCCACATTAAGCTAGAAACGCCAAAATTGGTCAGAATGTTTATCAAATAGTAAGGTAAGTTGTCCTAAATTTTTTTTACCATCCGACAATCCTGTGCTGCATAACAGTCTTATATATCTGGGGGGTCAATTTTAAGCCTAAGAATAGGTATTTTTCAGTTATCAAGACCATTTTCATTTTTCCTGGTTTATGTGTTCTCCAACTTGATTCTTATCAGTTTTGTCTAAGTTTATGTTAGTTTTTGCATTACTTTGGGCATTAAACTTGAAATGGTTCTTTACATTCAATTAATTTTATGCTCTGTTCAAAATTGGCTCTTCTGGCGGAGCCACATGATTGATGCATCACTGCCACTGGACACCTGAGTCATGAACTCTGGCTGTTTTTTTGTACAAATCATGGGATCTCTATCAAAATTTAGCAAAGTAATAAACAAATACAGACCAAGTTTCTAGCACAATTTTATGCGTTTTGAACATGTTAAAATCATAAAAATTAAGAAAACTGCAATGAAATTGAAAAAAATTAGCTGGTAAAAGTGCCAAATTGACCCCCAGATATATAAGACTGTTATGCAGCACAGGATTGTCGGATGGTAAAAAAAATTTAGGACAACTTACCTTACTATTTGATAAACATTCTGACCAATTTTGGCGTTTCTAGCTTAATGTGGGAATGAGTTATAAAAAAATTGCCAACTACGAAGACTTCCTACCCCCCCCGGTAGAACAAAAGAAACAAGGATGAAATACGATTCTCAAAACTAAAATTTACCGAAGCTACACAAAAGCAGAAAATAAGAAGGTAAAAAGAATTGCCCAGAGTGAGGCTCGAACTCACGACCTTCAGATTATGAGACTGACGCGCTGCCGACTGCGCTATCCAGGCCTTGCTTCTCTCGCTCCCCGCATTTTATTTATTCCAATCTAGTTTTGAGGCATTTTTGACAATTGCACACTAATTCTCAAAATAAGCAATATTTACTAACATATGGGGAAACATTTGGCCATGCAATCTGCGAATCGAAAAAGTTAACCTCAATTCTCCCTAAAACTGAATGGCCATAGCAAAAATATAAGGTACATTTACAGCTAACTACCAACAGGATCAAGCAATGCTAAATGTATCAACACATTTCAAACCTGGAATTTTTTGAAAAATGCTAGGCTCATAATAAAAATAAAAATAAAAAATAAAAATAAAAATGCTAGGCTCATAATGGATTCAAAAACTGGCCGCACTGACCTATTTATATAAACGTTGCATTTTAAAAACTACATTTTTGTCAAACTTATCGTTCCAAATCCACTTAAGTTATACAAGCGTTGATAACAAGCTTTTAGCTTCACTTTGCTGCTCACAAGTTTATATTTCATCGTCAGCAGAAAGAAAGTGGTATCATCACAAGCATACCTGACAAGCTGAATCATTTTCACAAGCTGAATAATTTTCATACTGATGTTTTTGATATGTTGAGTGATTTATGCATGCCCTTTCTAATGCAAAAATCGTATTTATGCTTTTCTTATGGAAAATATAATAAAACCCCTAAACTGTGCACCTAGGTCAACAAAAGAAACCGAGCGTTGAACAACCAAAAGTTTGCCACTCAGAAAAACCCAAAAAGAAATTAATGGCAAATCGTCAATGAGTTCAACAATGAGTTAGAAATTAGATTAGAAGGGACACATGAATAGAACTGCCGACACATAAAAATGAAGAATGCGAAAATCCATTCACAAGATTACAAAAGTTCATTTATTCTAAAGAATTCCATTTCACTCTTGGGCGCAGCTCCATACAGCAACTGTGTCCTCATCTGTACCTAGTTTTCCAAGAGTGGTGGGGGGCCCAGAGGCCAAATGTCGTTTTATGCTTTTTGACCAAAGTTGCACTGAGAGGCATCCCACAAACTGGTCTCATCCATCTAGCAAGCATCAATCCAGTTAGTAAAGAGCGCCGCTTGACGTAGAAGCTGAACTTCGACTTTTCTCCCGGAATGGCCCTGCTCCCATGCCAGCCCTTCCTCAATCACCTTGATCGATGGCCATGCTTTTTTTGCGGTTGCACGTTCCGTCGGCTAGGAAAGAGTGGAAAGGTGGCGGATGTGTAGGGAGGGAGGAAGGCGTGACTGTTGAGGGAATCTCCAATTGGGGCAGAGCGGCCCATTGGCCGGCTAGTGGGTGAGTAAGTTAGTTAGCTTGGGCGCCTCCTGCCCGAAAATTGCGTTTCCTGCCCAACCTTCTTTCTTTTTCCTCCACTGACGCAGCAAACAGTGAATGAATTTGTCACAGCTTATGTTCCTCCAAATCTAGACCAAGCGCCCCTGTATTTTCTCCATTTCAAGCATAACAACCATCAATTTGAAAAAAAGATCATTTGTGTGCTGACGTTTTTTGATATTTTGTATTCAGTTTGATGTTACCAACAATCTTTCACTCTTTTCGATCATATCGATCACTCATATTTGCCAGCCCGGCCGAGGTGCTTTATTCTGCATGCTATTCAATTTCTGACAGTTGCTGAGAAAGGCTTTTTCACCTGCGCTTTGGACTATAATTTTATGAACTCGGCAAATGAAGTTTTTCAACAATATTGCCTTCTTATTACGCCGCTTCTCGGAAACTGCTATGAAGAAAGCTCAGGAAATGTACTCGGAGATTACTTCCTCAATTGAGTTTGACATGTTAATTTTCGATCACATCTGCTAAGAACTATTCGCAAAGTCTACTTTGCCGGTAGTTCTTAGAGCGCAAAATCATTGATTGAGCTCCTTCATTCTCCCAGCAGAGACAGGCCTTGCTCAAGACTAGACAGGCCTGGAGATGAAAAAGGCAATTTAGCGACTGTGGCAGAATCCTGGATTCCCCCTCTACCCTTCATCATTTGATTCCGCTCCCCAAGCCAGCTCTCCTCTGCACGAGATTAACGGGTGAAGAAAGTCCTCAGACTCAGACCAGGAACTCAATCTATTATTCAATGAAGCCATGAGTGGAGCCTCTTCCGTGCCAAGGAAGGGAGTCCTGCTTCCTCTCACTCTCTCACAGTTTGGATTGGAGGTAGGGAAAGAAGACTGCAGCCATCATTTAATATTGTCTATGAAGTGTGGAAAGCATGAATAGGAGGAGCTACGTAGGGTTTGGAAAGAGGAGTAGAGAGTTGTAGGAGGATGTGTATGAGGTGTGTGTGTGGGGGGGAGGCAGCAGATGGGCTAGCGTTCCAGGCAGCCTCCAAATCAGCTTAGGCCAATTAGTGCCTTCCGTCGCCCCATTTTCCGCACCGCCGCCATCCTCTGAAACAATTTCCCCGCCCCTCCCTCTCGGCTCAAACACCCCCTTTTCTCCCACTGCATCAATTTCCTCTTTTTAACACTGGTCTTCCTAGTCATGTGCTATTATTTCCTTCTGAGCCATAGATATTAACTTCTATCTCAACTATATTTTGCGGTTTTTTTGGCTTTTTCTTGCGTTGAAGCTGCCAAAATTGTCATGGGAAGGGGGGAAATTTATAGTAAGTTTATTCATTGGTGATCTAAAGTGAAAAGGAGGCTTAGATAAAGATAGGACGCGTGGGTTTGGACCTGACGAGGCCTTGGGGCAGAGATGAGGAGGGAAGGAGGGCCTAAGCTGCCATTCCGCATAGCCTGCGGGGGCCTATTCAGGGCTGAGAGGCGGATAGGCTGGCCTGTCCTGCCCTGCAACTGCTCCCCTCTCAAGCAATGCCATGCGACAGGGCCTTAGGGTAGCTGAGGGCGGGGCTGAGGGGGTCGCCAATTGGCTGGCCAGCTTCCGATGCGATTGGCCGGCCAACTCCTGGCCCAAGGCTGATAGAGAGTGACTGAGGGCCCACTTATCCTATCACCACAGACCCTCCCAGCTCTTTCCCCTTTTTACCCCATCCCCCCACTCCAGCTCAAAGCGGCCCTTCACCCTGCTTTCGCTAAACAATCTCACAGACTCACCTTTCCATCAGAGAGCATTCTAATTCGAACAATTGCATATTTGGCTGGTAAAAGCAGTAGATTGATTGGAGGCGGTGTGGGGGTGGGTTGAAAGAGGGGAGGGAACTTCGGAGGCTTTCTCATTCGCTTTCCCGCCTGATGAGAAAAAGGTTGGGCTGTTATTGCGGCGCCAAAGGCGACGGCTAGACCCTTCCCCACCATTTGCCCCTCTTCCTCCCCATCAGCACTCATGCATGAGCCGCTTTCTATCACTGTCCTCCATCCTTCAACGCCCCCGCCATTCTACTACTTGCTCTCTCTCCACTCCTACTGTCCCGCTAAGCCAGTAGTGATCTACCGCCCGATTTCCTTTTCTCCTATCAGACTCCCGTTATGCTTGGAATCAGAGATGGGGGCAGGAAATCTGAACCCCCGTTCTGCTCTGCCGAGGCCTAGTCGATAAGAAACATTTTTTGTTGTCGTCTGCTCCAGATGTCTTTCATTCTGCGCCTCCGTCATGGTCGGCACTCCCATTTCAATGAGGTGGATGGAGGAATAGTTGAGGGTGCTGAGGAAGGTTGAGTTAGGGGAATGTGGGGATGTGGGCAAGTAGGCATGACTGGCGGCTAATGGAGCAAGCAGGGGAAGCCCTCCTGCTTCCAACTTCCGTCTTCCTATGCACATCTGCCCTTTTCCAAGGCCGATGCAGGTGAAAAAGTGTTCGTGCTCCTTTGCCTGTCTGTCCAGAGAAGTGGAGTGAGTAACTGGGGAGCGTGTGTTTTTGACAGGCGTCCCGATCACCAACAGCGCTGGCTGGCTGGACACGGATATCCGTTGGTTCCGCCTCTTCTCCTTTCTCTCCCCACCCTCCTTCCTTTCCCCTTCCCACACCCTCCTTATATCCCCCCATTAATAATACCTCCTCGCTCATGTCCCTCCCCCACCAAAGGCTCCTTAGGGTGAAGGGAGAAATGGGCTTCTAGATATCGCCTCCCCAATGCTCCTTGGAGAGAAGATGGAGAAAGCCTTTTTTGCCTTCCCATATCTGCCTTATGCTAAGGCAGCTGAACTGAAGTGCCTCCTATGAGCTCCGATGAGCATCTCTTCCTTCCACTCATAGCTGCTCCTCCCTCTACTCCTCCTTCGCATTCCTCTCCCACCTACCCCCCCCCCCCCCTCCCTTGCTGGTGATATCAAATAGAGGTGCAGCAATGATAGCTTCATTGAAAGGCAGTGAATATGATTGATGGGATGGCGATATCTAAATAGGGGGAAGCGAGATAGAGAGTGGGAAAAAGAGGCTATCGGGAAAGGCTCGTTGAAAAGCAGCGCTTCTTAGGAATAGGCTGGGGTAGCAATTTGGCTTCAAGCGATGGGTGAGGTGGAGAAGAAGTGAAGGCAATGTCTTTGCAACCTGCAATTCATCAGTAGAGCGGATGAGAAAGAGCCGATTGGGGAGTGTCGGTGGGGGACTGAAATGAAGGGCTTGTTGAAGCCTTTCTTTTGCCTCCTCCTCCCCACAGACCTAGGCACCCAAATTGCATCCCTCCCCAAGCGCACTAACAGCACTCCAGCACATGAGTAGCCAGTCGTCTTAGCTACTTCCCCTCCTCTTCAATTCCAGCCTCTTCTCATCTTTTCCAACCTTCCTTAATCCCTGGGTTAGGAAGGGAGAAGAAAGCTCCATTTCGATTTGCGTCAAATGGCCGTAGGCTTTTGTCTCCCAATCACGAATATGCGAGGTATTTTTGGGAGGATGACGACGATCTCTGTGCCTAGGGGTTAAGAGCAAAAATCATTTATGATTGAGGATTGAGCTAGGCTAGCTAATCAGGTCTTGCTTTAGCTCCGTCTAGCCTGCCTGAAAACCTAGCCATTACTAATAACCTTTCTAGCAATGTTTGAAGGAGGATTAAAACTGACAGTGAGTGGAGAATAAAGCTGGCATGGAGATGGTGGGAGATGCGCGGATGGAGTACAACGTGAGCTGGGAGCCGGGAGGTGAAGGGGTGGAGAAGACGGTTGGAGTGGTGGGGGTGGCGGTGGGTTTGGGGGTGATCATCGTGGGGATCGTGGGCGGGAACCTCCTGGTCATCGCCGCCGTCCTCTCGGACGTCAAGCTTCGCCGCATGCGCCAGAACTGGCTCATCGTCAGCCTCGCCGTCGCTGACTTCCTCGTCCTCTTTTCTTCTTCCACCTCTCCTCCTCCAGATGGAATGGAATAGCGGCGGCTCAAGGTGGGTCTGCTGATAATGCCGCTTACGCTGACCTACGACCTGATCGGGGAGTGGGTGATGGGGCTGTGGTTGTGCGAGTTGTGGCTGGCCCTGGACGTCCTCTTCGTCACCGCCTCCATCCTCAACCTCTGCGTCATCAGCCTCGACCGCTACTGGGCCATCACCGACCCACTACATTATCCTGGTTCACAGCCTCCACAATGGCAGAGGAGAGAGAGAATGGGGAGGGTTGAGGAAAACGGACACCGCGACGAATGATGGGGATGATCGCATTCAGCTGGCTCGCCTCCCTGGCCATCAGTCTACCGCCCGTCTTGGGCTGGCGTCCCCAGCGGAGGCCTGGGGAATGTGGATTGTCTGAAGAAATCGGTGATTTCTCAGTCAATTAATCGCTCTCCTTTAGAGGGAGGAAGAGATTGGCAGGCTATGTGCTCTATTCGGGGCTGGGCTCCTTCTGGTTGCCGGTTGGGGTGTTGGTGGTGGTCTACGCTCGCATCTTCTCCATCACCCGCAGCCGCTCCAAGAAGAAGATGAAAGAGCTGGAGAGCACCATCGCCAACTCCACCCTCCTTCAGGTACACCACCACATCACCTCCCATGCCAGCCCCGTACCCTCTTCTTTTCCTGCCATTCATGGAATTCATGATCATTTCTCCACTTCCTCCTGTCTCTGGCAAAACATAGGAGTATAGTCTCAGATCGGTCAGCAAATCGCCTTCTCAGCCCAGCTGAGTCAGGTTGGCCTCCTCTTCCGCCTCTCCCTCACACATCCACAACACTATCTTCACCCGACTACAATTCTACTATGGCCACACCAAAAGCCGTCGTCATTTGCACTCACTCGACTACCAAACAAACATTGTCAAAGAGCAAAAGCAAACAAATCAATGTTCTCCTTCGTTAGCGATCACAATTGCCATAAATGATGCGCATCGGTCAGGGCGTAGCACCTCAAACTCCCAAACCTTCCTCAAGCAGCCCCTACCCTGTATCTGTCTTCTTCTAGAGCTGAAAGCATATGGATGTGGGCAAAGAAGATGTGGCGGATTGAGGTTGACGGGCGAACGGTGAACGTGCACCGAGTGGAAAGCTCGGATTCGGAAAGCTCCGCATCCTCCTACCCTGTGCTGGAGAACTCAGAGCAGCCCCAGTCCGATACCCCGCTAACCCAGGACTCCAAGCATCACTCCTCCACCCTGCCTCCACCACCTCGACCCAAGACCCTCTCCGTTCAGGTGGCCCCAATTTCCAGCTCCCTTTTGGCGCCAAGGACAATGTCTCTTGGAGGTGGATGGGAATGAGCATCAGAGGATTCAGGAAGCGGTCTCCATGAACAGTCTGCGGCTGCCTGTGAGTAGCTGTAAGAGTGTAGGAGATGGCAAAGAAGTGTGACTTTGAAGGCCTCCAACGTCGGCCCTCGCTCCAACTCCTACGCTGGCCCATCCCAGTCCACCAGCGCCTGTGTTTGCCCTTCTCATAGCCTCTTTTATCTTCCTACACTCTTTCCTACTCACGCTTGCCCACATAGCACCGAAGCTCATTGCAGTGCCGCCAATGCTAGCCGTTGTTGAGGCGCATTGCTAGGGTGAGATGAAGGGTGGAAGAAAGAAGGGAGAGAGAGAAGAAGGAAGGAGTGGGAGGTGTAGGAGGAGGAGGAGTGGGAGGAGTCGTGGAGTGAGGATGGCGTGGACGTGGCAACGGCCTTGCTGGCCAGCGCGGTGGCGGTAGGCCCAATGGCGCACCCAATGGCCTGTCTCCCTACCCCAGCCCCTTCCTACAACCATTCTTTAGTTGTCCGCAGACAATCTCACTTCTGGCCATGCTCGCGGCGCACGCAGCTTTTTGTTCCTCCACCTAATCGGCTGGCTTAGCTGACTACTAGCCTCCCAGCAAGCAAGCATGACTCTAGGCCGACCATCGCTTTCACATCAGCAGTGAGTGCGGTCATTAGGATATCTCGGAGCTGGGCTGGAAGCGCAGATTCGCCGTAAGTTTCCATCCCATTCCTTCTTACTCTGCTCTTCTCTTCCGCATGACTGCTTCACCCTCATCTCAAGGGAGCAGCTCTGACAATGGGCGCCTCTGCTTGTCGCATGCCGGGGACTACAGTGGACTGGATGGCATCTCTCTGCCTTACTGTGGCCTGAACTGAGTGGGCTAGTGTCTGTAAGTGAGCCAGAGGGGTGGATTGGGAGGTGGATGTCTGCCATGGGTCCTCTCTTTCTCCGGGCGTCAACCTCCTGTCCCTGGTAGACTGTGGCCGGGGAGGCTTGGTCTGTGAGGGCTTTTGGGTGGCGGAGAGATTGGTGCTTGGAGGGGAGTAGATGAAGTGTGTGGATGCAGGTGCAGCTGAGTGAGAGCAGGGACATTCTGCCGACGAGTGGAGGCGGTGGCGGGGGTGAAGGCGTTGCGGGGCGTTTCCTCTGGCGCCTCGGACTCA
Organism: Ptycholaimellus sp. GST1_10; assembly: GCA_030248095.1. Lineage (NCBI taxonomy): Eukaryota > Metazoa > Nematoda > Chromadorea > Chromadorida > Chromadoridae > Ptycholaimellus > Ptycholaimellus sp. GST1_10. The sequence goes on along the minus strand of JASANA010001424.1, from coordinate 50,865 downwards.
GTCCCACCATGTCCCGAAAGCGCCAGCCGCAATTCCTCACCCCCGGTCAGCGGAATGCCCTGCAAAGGAAGAGAGCCCTCAAGGTAGCTTCACAAGCCTTCTCACCTGCTCAAACTCAGTAGTTGTTGGCTGCAGCGGCAAGAGCGGAGGGCGACGCTGATCCTGGGCTTCATAATGATCTCCTTCGTGGCCTGCTGGCTCCCCTTCTTCACCCTCTACTTCCTCAACACTACTCCCATCAAAATCCCGCCCATCCTTTTCCAGGTCTCCACTTCCCTTACCCTCTTCGCCTCCCGCATAACATTTGTCCTTGCTCAGGTCTTCTTCTGGCTCGGCTACTGCAATTCTGCCTTCAATCCCGTCCTCTTTTCGACATGCCCCTCTTTTGAGCCCAAGAGAGGAAGCAGCGTTTCAGATCATCTACGGCTGCTTCAATCCCGAGTATCGTCGCTCTTTTGCCCGAGTGCTGGGCTTGCAGCGCTTCTATCGCTCGGCCAGGGCAGGCTACTCCAGATGACAGAGCCCTTCCTTCCCTTCCTCACTCGCCCCTCTCTCTCGCCTTGTCCTGCTTCCCTGCCTTGCTCTGCTTCGCTTCCTCTTCCTGCTTGGCTTGGCACTACGCCCATCCGCCTACATTTTCCCATCTTCCGCTTTCCCCCGCCTAGACCGCTCTAAAAAACGCGCCTAAAAGCTAATCAGTGACAGTGAGACGCTGCTACTTTACCTGCACGGTGATAAACAAAATGGCAGGAAACTAACGTAAAGAACGTAATTTTGTTATTCTTCAGAGGAGAAGCACAGGCTTTTTTCCGTAGCTGTTTCAGGAATTGCTAAATTTAAAAAAAAAATTAATACAAATTTCTAATTAATTTTAAAAATTGTAATCTTCTTTCTTATTGCTCTGTAGTTTTAGCCATGATCCAGTGAAATGTTCAATTTAAATTTCAAGGCAGCTGAACAAAGAAAACGGATCATCAATATGAAAATGTCTATGGACGTTTTCTGCGCGTGAAAAGGCGTTTCAGAGCATTTTGATAGTCGCTGAAAACAAATTTTTAAAGATGGTTCAATTCTAGAGGAAAATGAAGCGTAGTACCGGTTAAATACGGTGTAGATGATGGGATTCATAGCACTGGAATGAGGAAGTAGAATAGTTGAGGAGAGGAGGGCGTAAGAGAAAAGGCGAATGAACCTGTTGGAGTAGCCGAGCCAGGTGATGAACTGCTCAATGTGGGTGTTGGGACGGCAGGGAGCGCAGAACTGGCCCACCAGGTACATCATGAAGAACGGCGTCCAGCACACCGTGAAGCAGCCCAGGATTATGCCCAGCACTCGCACCCCTCTGTCAAACCACTTCCCTTCCCTCTCCATCCCTAGTGCTGGTCGGTGAAGCCTGCGCTCTTTGGTGGCGGAGATTGCGGTGGGCTTGCGAGTGCGGCTGGGGCGGGCGTAGCGAGCACGCTCCTTCCGCTTCTTGTGTCGCTGCACCCTCTGCACCATCCACCGCCCCATTTCCACTCCACTTTATCGCCTCGCCACCCAGAGAAAGAAAACCTCGAATGTCAGCTGAGCCTTCTTTTTGGCCTCCTCTTCACTGCTCTTTTTGGACTGCGTCCTCGTCAGCTGGGCTGCTGCAGTTGTAAATGGGGGATGAATGAGGAGGGGAGGGTGAAGAGGAGGAAGGGGAGGGGTGAGGATGGAGGAGGGGGATGAGGGGATGAGGATGGAGAACAACCGACCGGGGACTCCGTTGATGAGGGCGGGGGGCTGAAGACGGACCTTGACGACTTGCTTGGAGCTCGGCTCCGCTTCCCCGCTCTCCAGCTTGAACACGCTCTTGCTCAGCAGGCCTCGGCTGCCCAGGATTCCCTTCGGCGCTGGACGTTCCTGCCAATTCCAGCCTCCTCTTGCCAACCTAGCCTTAGCCACGGAGGGGGATTCCTTGGAGGGGGGAAAGGAAAGAAGACGGAAGGCTAGGACAGGACTAGCAAAGGGATGGGTTGTCAGTGGGCATTCACCAATGGTGCGGAGAGCTGTTTCACCAGTGCACCAGAGTTATCCTGCGTCAGATTCAGATCAACTGTTCTGCTTTTAAGAACACCTCATACTATTCATCTCATTCAAAGGTTAACTAATGTAATGGAGTAAGCCTAACCACTTCAACTTCAGCATCCTCCTCGTCTTCATTCTCCTCAGCAATGGCTTCATGGCCTTCAATTACAAATTATTAAAGGCTGGTCTAAACGCGAGGTTGGATTAGGGCTGATGACCTGTGGGGAGTTTCTTGCGGCGTTTACCCCGTTTGGGCAAGGAATCTTCGTCCTCTTCATCCTCATCCTCATCGTCGGACTTGGCGAACTCATCTGAGGTCGGCAGTACGTGGCTGATCTCATGCAGTATTGTGGATTCTATGTGTCGCCGAATCACCTACAATTTCTCCCACTTACAAACTTACACCCATTCGTGTCGCCAAATTTCAAATCACCACTAGTCGCAAGATCAGCAGGACATTACGAAGCAGGCAAACTTATTCTTTTCAAAAACCAATTATAGTTTCCCATTCTATTTTAGCTCATCATTTTAAAGCCAGTAGGCCTGCTTGCATTTGAGTCGGCAGTGATTGTAAAAGCTTTTGAAGAAGAGGCAAAGTGTGTGTAGTCCTAAGCGTGATTTGTTTGAGAAGCACCTTGTAAGTGAAAAAAAGTTACCATGGAAGACATCAGGAGAGCTGACTGAAAAAACCGATGTAAAAGTGCAGGAGGCCTTTGAAAGAGAGATGAAAAAGTAGTGGGAAGGAAGGACCTTTTGACGATATATCTGGCGTGCTCTGTGGAGTTCAAAAGCCTTGTAGATCCTGTAGTAGACGAAGAACATGAGCATGGTGGGGAGGATGAAGGAGCCTGTAGCGGAGTAGATGGTGTAGGCGGGGAGGTCCAGGAACATGCACTGGTACTGCAACTGATCAGAGCTGGAAGGAGGAGGGAAGGCTTAGGGGACGGATGGGAGATGGAAGGAGGGAGAAGAGGGGATGAAGGAGTACAGTGAAGGAGGCGTTGTCAAAGACGTAGTTGCCGTGTTCGGCGGCGGACTTCCAGCCCATGAATGGGGCAACGGAGATGAGAGCAGACAGAAGCCACACGCCCCCGATCATGAGGAACGCTGTACGAGCATTCCGCTTGTTCAGGTACGCCACGGGGCTGCAACACATCCATTCCCTTCACATTATTCGCTAAATATTATCTAACATCCCTAAAGCACCTAAATGAGATAACCTCAGTCCTCAGCTAACATTCCGCGTTGCAGCAGAGAATTTCCATGAACACAAAACAAATAGAAGTGAAACCTAGTGATGGCCCAATAGCGATCGAGACCGATGGTAGACATGTTCCAGATAGAGGCGGTGCAACAGAGAATGTCCATAGAGAGCCAAAGCTCACAGAAGTGCTTCCCCAGCGGCCACTCCCCCGTCAGCGCTACAAGCACTGCTCCAGGCAGCACCTGCCATATCACCGCTCTATCTAGGGAGGGAGCAAAAAGAGAAATACAAGGGTTGAGAGGCAGATGTCGGAGAAGGCGAGGTTGCCGACGAGGAGGTTGGGCACAGTCTGCAGCCGACTGTTCAGCTTCAGAACCAGCAGCACTAAGCAATTGGCCGCCATTGTCCAGCCCGTCAACAGGATCAACGCTCCTCCTACAAATACCATTTTCACCCTTTATTCAAACAGAAGAGAAATTTGCTCCACCTTTTAGTATTTTGAAAGCAGCTGCTTCTTCCTCCAGTAAAATCTCCATTTCAAAGCGAGTTGTATTCATGCCTTTAGCTGTAAAAAGTTCCGAAGTATAGCACTGTCACTGGCACCTAAATCGATGGATTGCTTCGCTTCGCTTAAAAGTGGAAAACAAGTGAAACTGACACAGCCTTAGCGATCTAGTAGTCGTAATATACCAGTTTTTTAGTTTGATAAAACCGGTCTTTCAAAGTCTTTCTCAGTTCATCAAAATTTGAATAAACAGAGAAGATAGATTACTAAGAGTAAATTAATTTGGCCATGAATTTTTTATTTTTGATCAAAATTTTTCTACAAAAACCGAAATTTTGAGGGCCAGTTATAAAAAAAGTTGCCCTAATCAAATTGAAAAAAATATTTAAAAGCAGTACAAGGGTTCAAAAGAAATAAATGAAGGTTTCGGGTTGCTTAGCAGCTAATGGAGAGCCGCCAAGATATTTGAACCCGTTCGGGTTCTCACTTCTCAGTATGCGGCAGTGAAAAGGCAAGCGGAACTTTCCCCTCCTCTCCTCAACTATGCATTAGCCTCATCCCTAGGGCCAGCTGGCAAAAAATGGGGCAGTGAATATTGCAAAGGGCCTCGGAGGAAGCCATTTGGACAGAAGGGACAAAAAGGTGGAGCGAAGGAGGTGGAGTTGGGGGAGCAGCAGCAGTCAGACTGGCGGGCAGGTGCTAATAGATTGCGACAAGATGACAGCCATCGGCTTTCTGCCCGCCCATTTGCGCCAAATTCGCCCTGACAGATAAAAGTACCATTCCGCTCTCCTCATCGCTTTCTTTGAAGCTCACCCGCCAGCAAAACCCACTGACGTTAACAAAGCTGCATTTGCGTTGACCTCATGGGGGTGAAATGCTAATTTCAGGATATTTTCCGCTATTTTCAGGATGATTTAGCTCATAGAAAAATTTAGTTGTATAAAACACAACCAAGCATATTTGAAAAATGCAGTTCAGCTATTGCAATTACCAAGAAGGCTTCGGAATCTTTGTTCCAGCGCTTTCCTGGAACGAAAGAAAGCTTGAACCTGAAATAAATCAAAGCGGCGGGTACCTACTGGATAGAGGAAGGGAAGTCGGCCTCCCCTCCCCGTGCGTCCAATCAATCCTAACACCATCTCCAGGTGGGACGAGAGGAGATTGAGCAAAAAGACTCTGACATACCTATTCCATCCGCCCTCTCTCATCTTCCTCTCTTCCGCGCAAAAGCTAAATATGGAGGGGGAGAGGGAGCCCATACTGGCTTCCACGCCTAGGAGATGGGCAAAAAAAGAACATCGCGTTGCCATGCCCCAGATTGAGCCAATACCTTCCGCCTTCATGAAGCTAACCAATCCATTTTTCGCGCCCTCGAGATTCAGGCAAGGAAGAGGATGAGCTTCCGTCGGCTTGAGGATAAGGAGAGAGGGATAATGAATCATTGCTTTGTCGTCAACACAGAGCTTCCAATTTCAGCTCAATTTTCTTTGCCTCTAAGCTCTAAGGTATGAGCGGTGAAACTTCCATTGAAAATCACTGTTCTACAAAATCATCATCAAAGCATGCAAAACTATGAAACCGTTGCTACTTCCTACAGGACATCATACCTTGAGCTTGGGACCTTAGTAGATATTTTTTCAGGGAGTGCGTTGTATTATTGAGCTGATGACTAGGAGGCTTCCGGAGGGATGATAATCGATTAGCCAAAGTTATCTGTAAAATTAACAAAATATTCCCAGCTTTCTGATTGACTTTAAGTCGTAAACGATAAGCGTCGTCTTAACAGCATCTGACAAAATAGTCAAGGGAGGAGCTGGGAACTGACAAAGTGCGTGACTGCCCCAATTGCAGAGGTGGGTTAGGCGAGGAGGCAAAAGAAGAGGAAGTGGCTAAAAATGAAGGGGCATATTCGGCAGGCGGCGGGTGAGTGGAAAAGGAGACTTGGGGGTGGGAGTTGGGGATGGGATGGGGGTGAAGGAGGGAAGGGCGGTCGGTGCGTGGAAAGGCGGGGCGGGGAAGAAGGAAGGCAAACTCGAGACGGGGAGGCGGGAAAGCGAGCAAATGAGATTTTCCGCTGCGGGGCGATGTCAATGAGCCGAAGGTGCTGCTGAAGCCCCCTCGCTTCTCCATCCATCCACCCACCCAAGGCCCCCCCGCAAGTGATCCCTTGGGCACATCTTCTCATCTCTGCCTAACTACTCCCGACCACCTGCGACCTGGCTTCCCAAACTCTCATATTCCCCTCCGCGCCTTTCACTTTGCATAATCATCTCGAAATAGCATCAAGGCGGGGGGCATAAACATCCATGTCAGCGTCAGGTGCAGGTAATTAAGAGGAGAGGAGGGCAGTAGGGTGCTAATGGAGGTGACAATTAGTTGCCCTGCCAGTGTGCTTCTGCTTCGCTGCCCAATCCTCTCTTTCTTTTCCTCCTTTCAGCGCTTTCTGGTGGGGGGGGGACTGTTTATTTGTGCAGCTAACTCCAGCTTTCACTTCATATAGGCGTTTCACGCTGATTGGATCTGGAGTGCACCAATCCGCTTTCAAAGTCATATCTCCGAAAACTTCTAAAACCACCACACTCAAGAAATACCGCCTACACGTGCTTGGGGCCTCATAAAAGCTAAATGTAAAATAAAATTACATAGATTGTTTTTTTTATTTGCCGCAGTAAAATTACACGCAGTAGAAAATTACACGCAATGGGTTAAGAAAACTAGCCTTGATAAAAAAAAGGTCGCAAAAAATTGTGCGTAACTTTGTACAAAACTGAAAATTTGTGGTTTTCAACTTTTTATACTTGGACTTAGACAAAGATTTCCAAAAGGAAATGCACCACCATTTATATCGACAAATTACCTTTCGTTTCATGTTTACTGGTCCACATTTATCTTTAATTCCCTGGACAAAATTATAAAAAATTTAAAATGGCTGGTTTTAAAGCCACAAAAAGTGCATTTTATAGAAGTGTTCATATCAGATCAACAATTTTGGTCAAATCAATGGTGCTATTTCTTTCCAGTGCAAAAAGAAATCAAAAAGATCGGACGTTTGTGAGAAGCGGAAGAACCATATAAATTTTAATATCTAGCACTAACTTCAAAAACGCACACATTGGTCGAAAAAAGGACTGGGCGCCGACACTCGCTCCATTCCCTACCCCCAGACCAATATGGGCACTTTTATCATGGGAAGTTTTATCATTTGTATCTTTTCTCTTAGACCCGATTGCGACTGCTTTGAACAGATCTGTTGCTAAAAATACAGCAATTGTGGCATAGAAAAGCTTTGAGGCGGAAGCAAAACTTAGCAAAGGCAACGATGGTCCCAACTGCGAGAAGGCGACTCATTGATGTCTTCAGAAAGAATGCTAAAGCTGGGAAGACGGCCGTTCTGCCACCTTGGAGGCATGTAGAGCGGCAGCACTCCTTTCGTATGCTCCACTACTTCTTCAACTCTTTCTTTTCAAATCTACTCTCAAAGCCAGTCCTCTGTTAGCGGATTTGATTTCGATCAATGCATATGGCGTAATGAAAACCTTCGCAAAGACGAAGAATGGCAAAGTTGACGTTTTCATAGCGCAACGCAGATATTTCTGTCCACAATACTCCATTTTGTTCTGCATCAGGTATATATAATAGTTGCTAAAGAATTATACAGCATACTGGCAAATTTTTTGGGTCCTTCATAAAAGACACATCGGTCCTCTTGGAGATCTTTTTTGTTGCCCACAATCTGGAAGCCAATGGAATGGTGACTAGAAGAGAGCTGGATGGAGGAAAGAAAGAAACCATGACTGCACAGTGAGGCTTAACCGCGGATGCTCGAACATCTTCCAACCATCCCGCCACTGATTCCCAGCTTGGAGCCTGTATCGGAATTTTTAGATAAATATAATATAATGTAATAAACGAAATATCTGCTCTCAGAATTTTTTAGATTGAATTTCTTAGAAACCTTGGTGACATCGTAGAGAATAAAAACAGCATCGACGCCTCTGTAATAGGTGGAGGTGAGAGAGCGAAATCGCTCCGCTCCCGCCGTGTCCCAGAGCTGAACGCGGTAGCGAACCCCTTTTACCTGAATTTACACATGCATTCTCAATCTCATTTTCAGTAGGACAAATACCTCCATGGCCGTCACTCCAAAATCCGCAGAAACAGTGGGCGTCGGTTGGAGATCTTCTGGCCTTTCTCTTCCCACTAGACGGGCCATAAACACGCTTTTCCCTACTGCTGCATCCCCCACCAGAATCACTGAAATTGACACAACAGTTGAGGATCTTTAATGGGACATTTTGTCAGTTACAGTTAGAGTAGTAATCATTACTTTTGATGAGTTTCATGGGAGAAGTAGAAGGCATGTTGATTTGGTGCTTTTATAGGCTGAGGGGGAGTTGGGCAGTTTCCGTGTAGCTGGAAGCAGTAGGGAGGGCTGGAGTCCTTGTTGCCTTGGTGCGGACAGGCATACCATTCCATACTTTTTCCACTGTCCCCGTCTTCTTCGCCCTCCTTTTTCATTACATTCTACATAGTCCTTTCCCCTTATACGGCTTTCAACGCGCAGATTAGTAATCATCATCGGCAAAAGCCATCCAACCCCAGCCATCGACATCAAACCAAAATGAAAGCTTCCGAAATGGTTTGTAGCCAATTAGAGTCTTTTTTCATTCAAAGTCTACAGAAGCGTAATATACGAGAGGACTTCTGTCCTAAACCATGCGCATGAGAGGTGGAAAAGAAATGCGCAGTTGTGAGCAGGAGGCAGTAAGGCCTAGCCGAGAGGAGAGTGAGAGCAGAGTCTGAAGCAGGCAGAGAAGAGATGGCGAAGAGCGGCAGTCTGTACAGCAAGTGGAAGCTTGATCTGAGCCCGCCTAAAGGTTCTATCTCATCCCTGCTTGAGGAGGAGAGGAGGATAAAGGTGAATAGGTGGGGCAGGGCTGGGCAGTGAGAGCAGTGTCAACCCGCCGGGTTTTAGTCGCAGTGCGGCTTTGCCCGGAGGCCCGCCCGTCTCTGACACCGCCGCCTCCCCTCAAGACCAGGTCCCCACTTCCCTCATATACTCGTTCCAATCATCTTAACCACCCACCACGACAGGCAGTAAATGAAATGGGAGTCTGTTTCAGAGTCATCTGTTGACGAAGCGAGCGTGGGATGTGGCTCTGGCGCCCATCAAGCAGATCCCCATGAGTCCCATTTGGCCAACTCTGCCTCTAGAGATTGAATGAAGGCGATTGCAGACCTGTTCATGATGTACATGGCGGGCTCCTCCATCTCCATCTTCCCCATCATGATGGTGCGGTTGCAGTTGAAGGGTGGTAGAAGGTGACGGGAGTGGGAAGGGTGTTTGTAGGTGTTCATGATGGGAATGCGTCCGCTCAAGGCCCTGGCAAGCCTCAAGGCCTCCTTTGCCGGCCTGGAGAGCGAGATGGGCGCCAGCCTCCTACCACAAAAGGCCATCTTCGTCCTGGGCAACCTCGTCGCCGCCGGTTCTTTCTTTACTCTTTCATCCATCCCTTCACTCCTTCACCTCTTTCCACCTCCCTCACTTCCAACTAACACCCGCACCACTTCACTTTACTTGCGATTTCAGGTGTCGCAGTCTACAAATGCCACAGCATGGGCCTCCTGCCTACGCATCCCTCCGATTGGCTTGATTTCCAGGTCTACTGCTTTTCGCTTGCCATGAACACGATGAAGCCGAAAGGAAGCAAATTGCAGAAACCTCCGGAACGCTTGGAATGGTCTGCTGCTGGCATGCCTTATGTTTGATTATGGTCCCAAATTGAGCGATTTGCATGCCTTGTATTCTGACTCTTTTTTATCGAACACGACCCATGCTACTAGCCTATCAAACCCAGCCCAAAATTAGACAAATGGAATAAAAAAGAGAAGTGGAGAAGGTAGTATGGAGGCTGGATGGGCATGCTGCGTGAATAGCGGTTAGAAGAAGGTGAGCAGAGTGCGCGTTTATGGAGGGAGGCCCAGCCACCGTTTGCCCTCCCAAATGCGCGCACTTCTCCTTCCCCGCCATTTTGCCCTCCCTCAATCCACCCGCTGCATCTGAACCCTTTTTCTTTAATCTTATCATTTATTGTTTAGTTTTGGTCCATAAATCGCTTGATTTTTCACCAATTTTGTCAACAACATGAGAGCAGGTTTTAAAAAATAACACGGAAAAGAGAGTAGGGTTGCAGAAGCTTGAAGGATGTACATAAAGCAAATCCGCATCCAAGGCTTCCGCTCCTATCGGGATCAGCTGCAGATCGAGGAGTTCAGCCCCAAGCACAACGTCATAGTTGGACGGTTGGTTCCATCTCCTCTTCTCTTACTCCTTCCTCACCCACTCACTTCCCTCAGGAACGGGAGCGGGAAGAGCAATTTCTTCGCCGCCATCCAATTCGTGCTGAGCAATGAGTTCGAGCACTTGCGCGCGGAAGAGCGACAGGGCCTCCTACACGAGGGCACCGGACCTCGCGTTCTCAATGCCCAGGTTTCTCCTCTTCCTACTGTGCTTCTAGCTTGCTGGAGGTAGCTAGCTGGGCCTTGTAGGTGGAGCTGATCTTCGACAACACGGACTCCCGCCTCCCAGTGGACAAGGAGGAGGTCAGTCTCCGCCGCGTCATAGGTTCACTCACCAGTTTCTCCGTGTTCTGTAAAAACCCTCAGCTGTGAAAAACTCACTTAGGTGCCAAGAAGGATCAGTACTTCCTGGACAACAAGCAGATTCAGAAATCCGAGGTTCTTTTTGCCTTTCATCCCCTTTTTCGGGGGCGTGGAATCTCAAAAGGAAAGTTGAGGTGTCAAATCTGTTGGAGTCGGCGGGGTTCAGTCGCTCCAACCCCTACTACATCGTGAAGCAGGGCAAGATCAACGAACTCGCCACCGGCAAGGACAACTACCGCCTCAAAGTTAACTTCCCTTTCTCCCGCCCTTATCTTCTCACTCTCACTCTGTTCTCTGCTCTCAGCTCCTGCGAGAGGTGGCGGGAACTCGCGTCTACGACGAACGCAAGGCAGAGAGCCACGAAATCCTCAAGGTGTCCCTCCTACTTCGCTTTTTTGCTCTCCATACTCCCTCAATGCAATAGCTGCAATGCATTTGATCAGTTGTATATGGTTATTCAGAAGGGTTATTCGTTGGTTAAATAAAGGTAATTTGAAGTGATTTGAAGGACACAGAGAACAAGCGGGACAAGATAGAGAATCTGCTGAAGTACATCGAGGAGCGTCTGGCCACTCTGGAGGAGGAAAAAGAGGAGCTCAAAGAGTATCAAGTAAGCCCTCTTAAGAGCCTATTGAAATGATGAAGGATGACTAAGGAGGAGAGATGAAGGATGAGGAATGAGAATGGATGGGAAGTGATGGGGGTATTTTCAGAAATGGGATCGTCAGCGGCGGAGTCTGGAGTACACGCTGCACGACCAGGAGCTGCGGACGATGCGGAAGAAGCTGGACGAGCTGGCGGCGAAGCGGGAGGACACCAACGACCAGGCCAACGACCTACAGACCAAGGCCATCGAGGCCTCCGAAGGCGTCGCCAAGGCCATGAAGCAGCTGCGGGAGCTGGAGCGGGAGTGGAGCGGCACCCGCGAGCGCCGCGAACAGCTCAGCCAGGAACAGTCCGAGAAGTTCTCCACCAAGACCCAGATGGAGCTCGACATCAACGACCTGCGCTCCGACGTCAGCGACGAGCGCAAGAAGAGGGTTTCCCTTTATCTCACAGCCTCCCACACCTCTCATAGCCTCTTTGCCTTCAGCAAACGAAGGAAGCTGAGCTGGAAAACGTGGAGCTGGAAGTGGGCGCCAAGACGGCGGAGCTCAAGGAAATCGCGCCCCAGTTCAACAAGGTCTTCCTCTTCTTCCATTTAGCCCTACCAGTCTTTTGATGTTTCAAGCAAAGTTAAAGTCATGTATGATGGATATCTAATAAGTCTCTGACAACTCGGATAACTTCATTGTTGAGGTGCGAGCTCGGGAGAAAGAGATCGGTAGCCAGCTGGCGGTGCTGGAGGAGCAGCGGAAGCGCCTCTACGCCAAGCAGGGCCAGAAGGCTGCCTTCGCCTCCAAAGAGGAGCGAGACGATCACCTGCGGCGGGAGCTGAAGCGGGTGGAGCGGATCATTGGAGAGCGCAAATCCATGCTGTCCACCCTCGAGGCCGAGTCCACCGCCGAGGAGAATCGCCACGACGAGGCAGAGCAGGCCGTCGCCGAGGCCGCCAATCAGATTGAGGAGTTCCGCCTCAATGTTCCTCCCCTCCTCTTGGCTCAAACTAGAAGGGCATATTCGACTGAGAGCTGCAGGTGGAGCAGGCGACACGAGAGATCGGAGAGTTGAAGCGGGCCCGAGACGCCCTGCAGGAGGAGCGAACGGCGCTGTGGAATGAAGAGCGGGAGATCACGCACCGACAGGGGGAGCTGAGGGAGGAGCTGCGTCTTTCCGAGAACCAGCTGCGCTCCATGTTCGGCCGCAGCGTCATGAACGGTGCTGACTCCATCAAAAAGGTTCTTTCCTACCTAAGCAGCCCTCCCCTTTCAAAGAAGCACGGCCTGGTAGGTGTTGGGGCGGTTGCGAGAGCGGGGGCGGGAGGCTGAGCGTGCGGTCTTCGAGGGCTACCACGGGATGCTGCTGGAGAACTTCACCTGCCCCAGCAAATACTTCACGGCCGTCGAGGTCACGGCTGGCGGCAAGTTTGCGCTCCATCATCCTTGGCTGGAAGCTGTTCAGGCAGAGTGGGACTGGTTGAGGCTGTTCCACCACATCGTGGACACGGATCGGATCGGGACCAAGATTCTGGACGAGATCAATCGGGCCAAGCTTCCCGGCGAGGTCACATTCCTGCCCCTCAACCGCCTCGACGCACGCGAGCTCAACCTACACCAGCACAACATCGACTCCAGCGTTGGCCTTTCACTCCCTCCCTCTTCAGAAGATGGCTTCCCTTCCTCCTTCTCCTTCCCTCTTTGCAGAAGGCACAACCGCTGATGGATGGCCTGGAGTACGCGGAGGCCGTGGCCCCGGCCATCCGCCACGTCTTCGGCCGCACCCTTCTCTGCCGCAACGTCGACGTTGGTTCTCAACTCGCCAAGCAAGTTCACCTCGACTGCGTCACACCTGAAGGTTACTTTCCTTGCTTCCATCTCTTCCATCTTTTCCATCCAAGCTTCCATCTTTAGCTGTAGACTGTCTTTTATTCTGGGAATAGACGTATGAATGTGAATAGTGAAGAAAAAGTGGGAGAGAGAGGCGCCTTGGAGGGGACCAGTTGTCGAGCAGAGGAGCGATGACGGGCGGCTATTTGGACAAGCGGAAGAGCCGCCTCGACCTCCAGCACAACATCAAGAAACTCGAAGAGCGCATTCGACAGTCAGACCGCTCCGTTGCCGAGGTTTCTTATCTCTTTGTCTTCACCTTACCTCCTCAACACCCACTGCTCTCTTGAGATCCGAGACAGGATCGACGCTGTGGAGGCCAAGATGACGAATGCAGTCAACGAAATCTACCGCGCCGAGCAGACGGCCTCCAAAGCCAGGCACTTCCATTCCCTATACTGTCCATTATCACCCCCTCAATTTCATGGACTCTTTAGAGAGCAGTACCAGAAGGCAGCCAACGAGAAAAACTCAGCCCAGAAATCCCGTTCAGACTACAGCCGCCGTCGAGAGGATCGGGTTATCAAAGACATTGCTCTTCAATTACTACTGTAAAATAATAGGGAATGTGGATTGAAGGAGCGAACGAAGGAGACACACAGTCTGGCGCTGCGGGAGCTGGAGGCCAAGAAGCAGGGCATCCAGGGAGAGATCGGCTCCGACCTCAACAGCCAGCTCACCGAGAATGAAAAGGCCTCCTCCCTTTTCTCACTCCATCCATGCCAAAGAATGAGGAAGTAAGTGGGTGCAGAGCGAGCTGGACTCCATCCTGGAGCAGGAGAAGCAGCTGAAGGAGGAGATGGAGGGGAAGACGCGGGAGCGGCGAGAGCTGGAGACGCGGAAGAATCACCTGGAGAACGAGCTCGATTCTCGCCTCCTCCTCAAACGTCAGGCCCTCACTCAGGTGGCCTTTTGCTAGAGAATGGTGGGAATGTGGAGGAAGGACGGGTTTGTAGAGTCTCTCAGAGCTGGACGTGGACGATCGGTGCGCCAATCTGGAGGCAGCCCAGCGCGAGCTTCAGACCGTCAACAAGCGCATCTCTGAGCTCTCCAAGGCACTCCAAGGTTGCCTAGCCTAGGCTGGAGTGGAAGAGATGGAATGGCGAGGGTATTGTAGAAATGGAGGTGAACCTGGAGAAGTACACGAGCGAGAAGGAGAAGCTGAGCAAGGAGCTGGAGGAGGGGCAGACGTTGGAGAAGGTGTGCCAGGAGGAGGTGGAGGAGGCGGCGAAGCGGATGGAGAAGCTGGCCAGCCTCCAGAACTCCTATCAGAGTCGGAAGGAGGATGCCGTGCGCAAGATCCGCGAGCTCGGCTCCCTCCCCTCTGACGCCTTCGAGAAGTACCAGAACCTAGCCCACAAACAGGTGCGGCTGGAGACGAGAGTCGGACAGGAAGGGCAGGAAGAAAGTGGTTTACAGCTGATGAAAAAGCTGGAGGCGGCGAACCAGGAGCTGAAGAAGTACGAGAACGTGAACAAGAAGGCCCTGGACCAGTTCGTCTCCTTCTCCGAGCAGAAGGAGAAGCTCATGAAGCGCAAGGATGAGATCGACACCGCTCACACTGTTGCCTCATCTCTTCACCTCATCTCAGGCAAAGTTGGGAATGGAGAAAGTTGCAGAGCATCGTGGACCTGATGAAGGTGCTGGAGCAGCGAAAGTGCGACGCCATCCAGCTCACTTTCAAGCAGGTCTCCAAGAATTTCCAGGAAATCTTCGGCTCTCTCGTTCCCTCCGGTTCCTTTCCTTCAACCTACCTTCAACTTACCTTCAACCTACAACATCCTGCTCTTTGAGGCCACGGACAGCTGGTGATGAGGAACGCAGACAGCAGCACGGAGGACTCCATGGAGACTCAGGGAGTTGCAGCCCTGCTTTCATGTTACACCTCAATGGCATCCATGAATGGCCTTTGCAGTCTGCCTCGGTGAACGAGGTGGAGAAGTTCACGGGGGTCGGCATTCGCGTCAGCTTCACTGGCGAAGGTTCTGCCTGCTAAGTGGAGTAGGAGGGAAGTGGAGAGGTGTTGGGTTGGCAGGGGAGACGCGGGAGATGCAGCAGTTGTCGGGTGGGCAGAAGTCGTTGGTGGCGCTGGCTCTCATCTTCTCCATCCAGAAGTGTGACCCGGCCCCCTTCTACCTCTTCGATGAGATCGACGCCGCTCTCGACGCACAGCACCGCAAGGCTGTGGTCAGTCCTCCTCATTTCTTTCTCTCCTACTAAAGAGAGGTGTAAGGGACAGGGACTAAGAAGGGTGCAAAAGAAAAGAGAGAGAGGGAATGCAGGCGGACATGATCCGGGAGCGAGCAGAGTCAGCGCAGTTCATCACCACCACCTTCCGCCCCGAGCTTCTAGAGGCCGCTGACAAGTTCTATGGCGTCCGTTTCCGCAACAAAGTCCTATTTTTACTCCGCCTTCTATGCCGCAGCCCTCCAAATCCAATTGCCAGGTGTCCCACATCGACACGGTGAGCAAGGCGGAGGCCGCGGACTTTGTGGAGGACGACACCATCAACAAGTGATCAACTACAACCTCCCTAGCAGCGCCTCTCAACACATTGCCTAGCCCTACAATCATCATATGGATCTCGTTTTGCGACATTCGCTCTGTTTCTTGTGGTGCATCAAGCCCCGTTTGGATGTCCTTGTATGGTGTGGCTTAGTCGCTGAGCAGTCTAAGGATTCATTATCTGTTCAATCTTCCAGCATTTGTTCAAAAGACACTCTGCTGGACACTTTGCATTATTTTGGCCGTTTGCTTTATGTGCATATTTTTATTCTCCCGTTGAATCCCGATCATTCCTAGCGAATAAATCTGCTCGTTGCCTTGGCTCGTCTAGCAATAAACACTTCTGATTTATGTATCGTCAAAAAGAAAAGAAATTTTACAACTTTTTCTGCTGAAACAAATAAGTAATTACCCTGAGTTCCGTCTCTTTTTACTCTGCTAAGAAACAAAGAGAAAGGCAGATGGAAGTTGGGGACTTGATGAGCTCGAAACTGGGGACGTCAATAACTTGTTCAGCAGTGGAGAGTGACTTGCATCCAGCCGTGCATTTGCTTGACCAGGTTCCCTATCCCAGCCTATCTTCAGCCTAGCTGTCAGCAAAGCGACAATTAGCAGAAAGGACCATTCGTGGCCGAACGATTCATCCGACCCCCGCTTGAGCTCAGCCTGCAATTCTCTGAACCACGCCAAATTTACGGAATCCTTCTTCATCTTCGGGTTTCCTTGAAGCTTAAAAGTCTCATGAATCAGGTCAGGCGTATCATTTCAAGGTTGGCAGTCAGCGAAGTACTGGCGGCGACGTTCTCATAGGCGAGACTAGAGTTGGCGGTTTCGGAGCAAGGTTCTGATATTGAGTTTTTTGTGCTCAGGTTTTCTATGCAAACTTATAGGTCCCTGGGCCAATCTGATTGGCTTCTCCTGAGAGATAGAAATGCATCTGCAAGCATCTCTGGTTTTCTGGAGAAGGTTGGTGTCCATCATCCATGTTGTGTGAAAGTCGTCTTTTTTGAAGGACTGTATTGATGGAAGAAGACTTCGTCAATTGGACCTCCATCAGACTAGACTCTTGCGAGAAGTGCAGCAATTAAAAATCAGGTTTACCTTAGTCTTGGCTTGAGTGTCTGAGAGCTTGAGAAAGGAAATTGAAGACTGAATTACTCTGACGGGGTGCCCTGTTTAAATAGACTCTCCGTCCTCGCCCGTCTCCCTCCCGAGGAAGTTTCACAGCCTGCCCCCTCCATCCGTCCGCCTCCTCAACCATCCACATCCTCATCTTCCAACCCAGCACCTCCAGTCCCTCTATCGTATAGACTGTTGATAAAACGAATGCTGCTCCATGAGTTGCTGGGGCAGGGCGGATGAAATGGATGAGGTACCGGAGGAGTTTCTGGATCCAATCACGCAGGAGCCCATGGCGCTGCCCGTTCTATTACCCTCTGGCAACACTGTGGATCGCAGCACTCTAGATCGGTGGCCTCATTTATCCTGGGAGCAGGGGTAATGGAGACAAAGGTTCCTTCCTTCCAGCTATGTGTCGGAGGAAGCGACGTTGGGGAGAGGCGCGGGGGATCCATTCACAGGCCTCCTCTTTCGCCCAGGCCGGGAACCGGTGGCCAACCTTCAGCTCAAGAAGCGTCTCGACCGTTTCTGGTCTCAGTTCTCCGGCAGAGGTTGCCTTCAATTCTTCTCCAAGCATAGTTTGTTCTAAAATTGTCATAATTTTATTGGAATGATTTTGTTTGTGGGAATTTTTTTTCTTATTGAAAAACGAAAGCGGGAGTAAACCTTGAATTACAAAAAACATTTGAAAGGTCCTAGATCTTTGGCAACGAGCTACGCTCCGATGTCTTCAGAAGAGAAGAGAGAAGGTCCCATTTGTGGCCGAAGTCGTCTCCTAGTCTCTTCGGCTCCTTCTTCCAGTCCAAAGCCCAAGGCATTTTCTCATCCTTTGCAGTGGCACAATTCAAAGTAGAGCTGTTTTCAGCGCTCTCGACACGAAATGCCTTCGTTTCTATAATTCTGATCGTTACGAATTGAGTCTTAAAGAATGCTTTTACAATGCATGAAATCTTTTTTCATCCAAAAATGCACCAAATGTAGAAAATGATCTATAAAAGAGATTCGCAGATACGCAGCAAGAAGACGAAACAATAGACTAGTAACCACCGCCAAAGCCCAGATCATCAGCGCTAGGATTGGCAGGGATTTGTGCTTCGGGAGGCTCACTTTTGTCGCCTCCCTCGTCGTCTCCCTCTTCTCCACCAGCTTTGGCCGCCTTCCCTTTTCTGTTCTTCTGCAAAAATCGGCCATACTGCAACTTTTGTCCAATCATTAGAAAGTAGGGACCTTCTTCGTTTTTCCTCGTTGTTTCGACTGAGTCTTGGCCGAAGGCTGCGGAGGCTTCTTCTTACTCAGCCACCTATGGCCTGCAAACGATGGGGCTGGTGTAGAGCGAGGGTGGAGAGGAAGTGGGGATGACCTGCTGGTTTCCAGGTGGCTGGCGGGAGTCTTTGTAGAATGTGCCATTGAAGCAGTGTTCCGGTATCGATCTCTCGGAACTCCTTCTCGCAGGCTTCCACTCGATTCGTGTTCGACTCTTCAGCAGCTTTCCCGTACTCGGACTCCAGGCAAACTTCGCCCTCCTCCCCTCTCAAATCCCATCTCATCCTCTAAAACTCCCATAATTGAAGTATCATCAGCCTCTTCTATCAACTGCCATCTCAAACGCTGCTGTACTATGATGTCCAAAATAGAAACCGTTTGACAGCCTTGAGGAGTGTAAGTTGTGATTGGCGTGAGCGAAGGAGGTAGGTCCCCTTGTCCAGGCCTTGAAGTCCTTCCAGAAGCTGGTGGAGGGCCGTCATGCGGTTGGCGA
Organism: Ptycholaimellus sp. GST1_10; assembly: GCA_030248095.1. Taxonomy (NCBI): domain Eukaryota; kingdom Metazoa; phylum Nematoda; class Chromadorea; order Chromadorida; family Chromadoridae; genus Ptycholaimellus; species Ptycholaimellus sp. GST1_10. The sequence continues at coordinate 32,572 of JASANA010001424.1, read as the reverse complement.
GCAGAGTCTGCTGCCAGGGCTGGGCCCAGGCGCCCAGACTCCGCATCATCCCCGACGGCAGCGTGGACAAGCCCAGCAACGTTGCCTCCCTTTGCCTAGCATCGCCTCTCTCATTCCATCCTTCCATCTATTAGAAAGAAAAGCGAACTTGCTCCTCGGGTATTGCACTGTGGCGACGTGTGCGATGCGATGGAGGTCGGACTCCTTGGTGAAGCCGACTGCCCAGTGGCTGAGAAACTCCTCCTTGGACAGCACCGTTGCTCCCAGCGTGTACTGAACGTCAACTCTGTCAACTTCTTCGGTCGCAGGCGAAATGCTGCACCTGAGTCTCCAGTTTGGGCGCCACGGAGACGCGGATGTTTTTGGAGCGTGGGGTGAGGTCGTGGGGGAGCGGCGGCAGTTTCACCTTCTCCTCACCGTCCACCTTGGCTCGCACCAGCAAGCTCAGCTCACCCAGACGCCACAGGCCATAGCGCAGATGACGGCCTGAATTGTCCTCAAGGTTGGAAATGCTTTGCTTCCACTCTCTGGCCACCTTCCATGGGCTGCTCCCAGTCTTCGGACTCATTTTCGGCAGGGGCATCCTCGTCCACCGCCTTGCTGACGTTTTTGGCGGGAGCCTTGGCCTGGCCCAGAGTTTCGCTTTGCTTCAGGATGTCGTCCAGCGGGTTCACATTTCCTGGCGAATCCTTTCCAGTCGGACTATGAGGAGGCTAGAAAAGCAGGAAGGTACGGGATTTTCTGGCCTTTTTGGGCGGTGCTGGTGCGGCCTTGGCTGGGAGGGAGCGCTTTGGAGGACTGGCGGCGGCCGACCAGCCAGTGGGTCGGAATTCGGCTGCCGCGCTCGGCTTGGATGGGGCTGGCTTTTCGTCCCCGGCGATCACCAATCGCTCCTCGTCAGAGGATGACTCTGCCGACTTTGCCTGTCACTTGCTTTCTTCCGCAGGTGTCTTGCCGAAGATGCAGTGAGAGAACCTTGCTGGATGACGGTGGTGGGGAGCCGCCGGCCGCCTGTCGTTCCTCACTCCCTTGTCTGGATCAGAGAGGAGCATGTATAGGTGGGCAAAGTAAGCTTAAAACTGGCGAACCCTTTCGACAAGCGTCCTTTCGGCGTCCTTCTCGCACTTCTTCCTCGCTCTGACTTCTCCGTCAGGGCTCTAAATTCAGCTCCATGCGTCCAAATTTATGGGGCATTTGGGGAAGGGCAACTCAGAGCTGGAAGCGGATGAGGCAGTACGGCCACGGCCTCTTCCCGGACTCCGCCCACGCGTAGCCTGTGACGGTGTGGCCACAGTTCGTCCGGAGCGCAGAAGGCGGAGACCAATCGCTTCCTTCACCTCCTTCTCTGCTGCTTCAGGCTCGGGCGAGGAGTCGATGCGAGAGCGCCTGCAGGCTAACAGGCGAGGTATAGGGAGAGAAAGTGCAAAGAGGTGGACGGGTTTTTGCTGGGTGAGGAGGGGATGTGACTGTCGGAGTCATCCTGCTCCTCTTCCCCCGTCTCCCCGCCAGTCTCGCCGGCTGCCAGACGCTGCGATCCCGCGTCTACCACTGCCTGCCCTGCAAGCATTCTCTCTGCTTTCGGGGCCTTTACCGGCAGTGGAGGCTTTGCCAGGCTCCTCTGCGGACTCTGCAAAGGCGGGAAGCAGATGAAAAAGCAGGAAGAGGAGGAAGGTAAGGAAGGAGACCGCGAGAGGAGGAGGTAGAGACCAGAGGGGCACCAAAGCCAACCTCCACAGCGTCAGGGTTGTAGACGGCCGCTTCGTCCGGGTTCCAGGATTCTGCTAGCTCTGTCTCTCTGAGTGGAGGAAGTGAGGGGGAGGCTAGGGATGGGGACCGTCAGCAGAGGAGTCCTCGGCCTGCTGTTCCTGAAGGTGGGAGAAGATGCGACTGCGAAGTAGGTACTTCACGATGTCGTAGTACTCCTGTGTCGGCGTCTGCGCTATGCCAGGGAACGGCTTGCAGATGTACTGCACAGTCTTCAAATGGCCTGCAAAAATCTTGCTTGATAGGCACCAGAGCAGAGCAATGGCTGAGAAATGTGTCAATAAACACAATTGAGTGAAAAGAAGGAAAAAGGGCTAGCCGTTGATGAGTTTGCTCTGGACGACGATGGGTATGTCCCAGTCTTGGCCGGTGGAGGGGCTGCGGGCGGTGAGGAGGATGCGGAGGGCAGAGGCGGCAATGACCACGTCCGCCCCGTACTTGCCCAGGAGGCTGGCCACATTGCGGTCCTCGTGCACATGGGCCCCGCCGCCGCGCTGCAGCACCGGAAAGCTCCGCTCCAGCACCTCAGCCACCGCCTCTCCGCCGCCCAGCGCGCACTTCTTCTTCAGCGACGGGTAGCAGAATTCCCCCGCCGTTCCCTGAAAGCGATTGGGGTTGGGGCGGAAGAAGGTGGGTGAAGCGATGCCGTTTTGAGGAGCAGTTTTTCTCTAGTGAGCCAGAAGGGCTGGCCGAGCTCAGTCTCCACGGCGCTGAAGTCCAGACTCCAGTTCTCTTCGGGCTCCCAAAAGTTCCCGAACGTGTCCGCCAGCAGAGTCGCCTTATTCTGCCGAGATTCCTGCGCAAACCTTTTGTTCACTTTTAATAATTGCAAACGCCTATTAAAAGATATTTTTTTCACGGCCAAGGCCCGCTTAAGCTGTTACCCTATTTTTCGTCCGTCATTCCATGAAATTGGCTGATTTTTTGCATGAAGGTCCGTCTGGGTGGTGGCTCGGTTCTTTTTTTGCGATCGGCGTCATTTTGATTGGTTCTAGATTTATGGTCAAAAAACCTCAATAATGGAGACGTTGAAATTCGAAAAATTTTCGAAAAATTGCATTTTACTTTTATTAATTATTAATTAAACCGCATTAAATGCCTCAGAAACCAAAACTAGGCCTATAACAGTTTTATTAGTTTTCCTAGGGCGCGACAGCGCCCTAGTTATGAATGGGTGATCGAGTTTTTGGGTGGTCGCATGTCCCGAGATTCAGCGCCTTGGACATTGGATAAAACCATGGACATATATACACCAATCGAAAGCTTTTAAGGAGATCTCGAGGGGGAAAATCGTGAAATTTTGATTTTAGTCTTAGAATTTTAGAAATTTTGAAAAAACCTGAAAAAAGTTGTAAAAAACATGACATCTCAGTTTTTGAAGTGCTCTCATTTTAGAACAAAAGCGAAATTTAAAAATCGAAGAATTACGTGTTTTAGCAAATTGTTTCAGCTTTTCAGTGGTGCTATTTTTGTCATGACTACCATAGAGAAATTTCCCAATCAATTCACGTTTTTGAGAGCGATTGGGTTCGATTTCGTGCTCTACCCATTTCGCTTATGTTTCAATGAAGCCAAACTGCGCAGTTTTATTTAAACTGATGCGCAGGTTAGCTTGTATGCAATAGGTTTCTGAGCTTTATGGGGTATTAGAAAGTGACCTCGACCCAACTAAAAACGGTGGTAGATATCACAAAATCGAATTGATTGAAGGAATTCTCGTTTGAAACCTAGGACATATATACGCATCAATCGAAGCCAAATGTCTGCTCCAGATGGCAAAATTATTTAAATTTTGAAAGGTCTCAGCATTGTTTGAAGCCTTGTTGATGTGGCAAAACTGGTTAGTCTTTTTCATTAAATTGCAAATAAAATAAGTATGTTTACCACATGGCCAAGATCTAGACAAGTCTAAAATGCTACAGCATGCAAAGTTTATGAATTTTAATCATGAAAAAGATCTAAACAAGATAAAACACAATCGTGATTTATTTTGAGACAACTAAAATTCATTTTGAGCAAAAATTTTAACAGATTCATATCATTGATATTGGCCATCTTAAAACTCAACTGCTCATTCATAAGCAGGCGGCAATTTTGGCAATTAAATACTTTAAATAAATTAACTAGCAAAAACTAACAAAAAACGAACTAAATTGCAAACTAACAAAAATGCTAAATTCCATAAAATTTAAACAACTAATAAATTTTCTAAACATAATTTTTTTTTGTAAGAAGTAAAAAACTGAAATCAAAAAGAAATTAGCAAAGATAAAGTTACATTTTGCAGGCATTTACAATGTGATCGATTTTGATTTTAATGTCAATAATGGTCCAATTCGTGAGGCCTAAAATGATTTAATATGGTTCAAACAAACACGCTAATTTAGCAAAAACCAGCGTGATTTACTGAGGCAATGTTTATGCCATAAATTGCCGCCTGCTTATGAATGAGCAGTTGAGTTTTAAGATGGCCAATATCAATGATATGAATCTGTTAAAATTTTTGCTCAAAATGAATTTTAGTTGTCTCAAAATAAATCACGATTGTGTTTTATCTTGTTTAGATCTTTTTCATGATTAAAATTCATAAACTTTGCATGCTGTAGCATTTTAGACTTGTTTAATAATCATTGGCATTTCTTGAATTATTTCATTGCTTAACGAGGTGGACAAGGCCGCGGCGCATCTGTTGGCAACTGCCGAGAATACCTTGTTTAAGGGGCTGGCGCTGACGGTTCGCTTTGCTCCCTATTGACAGCCTAATTATCTTGTTGACAAGAGCGGAGCACTGTCAAGGACGATCATCAATCCCTGTGTGGGCCTACGAGCATGGCGCTGATAAAGATCTGATATTTTATCTGATAATCTTTTTAATCTACATACACATTCCCTGTGTGCAAAAAGGAAAATTCAGTTGTATCATTATGCGCGAAGTGAAACTTTAAACCGCTCAGCCTGAAATGGCCAGAACCTCTCTACTTGTTAAAGTAAAATGTAAGCTACAAACGCTGTTCTCCAAAATACCATCATTTAATTTTGGTTCAGTTGCAGTTTGTGGAGCTGCGGATGATGCAGTTTGCATGCCGTTTGAAGCTATGTCGCCAAAGTCTACACGAAGTCCTACGGCTCCAAGACCTCCAAGACCACGAAATTTAATTCCGACAGTTGGGGTACACCTTGGGACCTAAATTTGGCCTGGGAACAGTCTGGCCCTTAACTGAGGTTGACATTCCCATGGCCTGGGGTTTCCATCTCCCTCCTGGGTTCGAAATTTGGCCTTGGAACAGTCTGGCCCTTAACTGAGGTTGACATTCCTATGGCCTGGGGTTTCCATCTCCCTCCTGGGTTCGAAATTTGGCCTTGGAACAGTCTGGCCCTTAACTGAGGTTGACATTCCTATGGCCTGGGGTTTCCATCTCCCTCCTGGGTTCGAAATTTGGCCTTGGAACAGTCTGGCCCTTAACTGAGGTTGACATTCCTATGGCCTGGGGTTTACATCTCCCTCCTGGGTTCGAAATTTGGCCTTGGAACAGTCTGGCCCTTAACTGAGGTTGACATTCCTATGGCCTGGGGTTTCCATCTTCCTCCTGGGTTCGAAATGTGGCCTTGGAACAGTCTGGCCCTTAACTGAGGTTGACATTCCTATGGCCTGGGGTTTCCATCTCCCTCTTGGGTTCGAAATTTGGCCTTGGAACAGTCTGGCCCTTAACTGAGGTTGACATTCCTATGGCCTGGGGTTTCCATCTCCCTCCTGGGTTCGAAATTTGGCCTTGGAACAGTCTGGCCCTTAACTGAGGTTGACATTCCTATGGCCTGGGGTTTCCATCTCCCTCCTGGGTTCGAAATTTGGCCTTGGAACAGTCTGGCCCTTAACTGAGGTTGACATTCCTATGGCCTGGGGTTTCCATCTCCCTCCTGGGTTCGAAATTTGGCCTTGGAACAGTCTGGCCCTTAACTGAGGTTGACATTCCTATGGCCTGAGGTTTCCATCTCCCTCCTGGGTTCGAAATTTGGCCTTGGAACAGTCTGGCCCTTAACTGAGGTTGACATTCCTATGGCCTGGGGTTTCCATCTCCCTCCTGGGTTCGAAATTTGGCCTTGGAACAGTCTGGCCCTTAACTGAGGTTGACATTCCTATGGCCTGGGGTTTCCATCTCCCTCCTGGGTTCGAAATTTGGCCTTGGAACAGTCTGGCCCTTAACTGAGGTTGACATTCCTATGGCCTGGGGTTTCCATCTCCCTCCTGGGTTCGAAATTTGGCCTTGGAACAGTCTGGCCCTTAACTGAGGTTGACATTCCTATGGCCTGGGGTTTCCAGCTCCCTCCTGGGTTCGAAATTTGGCCTTGGAACAGTCTGGCCCTTAACTGAGGTTGACATTCCTATGGCCTGGGGTTTCCATCTCCCTCTTGGGTTCGAAATTTGGCCTTGGAACAGTCTGGCCCTTAACTGAGGTTGACATTCCTATGGCCTGGGGTTTCCATCTCCCTCCTGGGTTCGAAATTTGGCCTTGGAACAGTCTGGCCCTTAACTTAGGTTGACATTCCTATGGCCTGGCGTTTCCATCTCCCTCCTGGGTTCGAAATTTGGCCTTGGAACAGTCTGGCCCTTAACTGAGGTTGACATTCCTATGGCCTGGCGTTTCCATCTCCCTCCTGGGTTCGAAATTTGGCCTTGGAACAGTCTGGCCCTTAACTGAGGTTGACATTCCTATGGCCTGGGGTTTCCATCTCCCTCCTGGGTTCGAAATTTGGCCTTGGAACAGTCTGGCCCTTAACTGAGGTTGAGATTCCTATGGCCTGGGGTTTCCATCTTCCTCCTGGATTCGAAATTTGGCCTTGGAACAGTATGGCCCTTAACTGAGGTTGACATTCCTATGGCCTGGGGTTTCCATCTCCCTCCTGTGTTCGAAATTTGGCCTTGGAACAGTATGGCCCTTAACTGAGGTTGACATTCCTATGGCCTGGGGTTTCCATCTCCCTCCTGTGTTCGAAATTTGGCCTTGGAACAGTCTGCCCCTTAACTGAGGTTGACATTCCTATGGCCTGGGGTTTCCATCTCCCTCCTGGGTTCGAAATTTGGCCTTGGAACAGTCTGGCCCTTAACTGAGGTTGACATTCCTATGGCCTGGGGTTTCCATCTCCCTCCTGGGTTCGAAATTTGGCCTTGGAACAGTCTGGCCCTTAACTGAGGTTGACATTCCTATGGCCTGGGGTTTCCATCTCCCTCCTGGGTTCGAAATTTGGCCTTGGAACAGTCTGGCCCTTAACTGAGGTTGACATTCCTATGGCCTGGGGTTTCCATCTCCCTCCTGGGTTCGAAATTTGGCCTTGGAACAGTCTGGCCCTTAACTGAGGTTGACATTCCTATGGCCTGGGGTTTCCATCTCCCTCCTGGGTTCGAAATTTGGCCTTGGAACAGTCTGGCCCTTAACTGAGGTTGACATTCCTATGGCCTGAGGTTTCCATCTCCCTCCTGGGTTCGAAATTTGGCCTTGGAACAGTCTGGCCCTTAACTGAGGTTGACATTCCTATGGCCTGGGGTTTCCATCTCCCTCCTGGGTTCGAAATTTGGCCTTGGAACAGTCTGGCCCTTAACTGAGGTTGACATTCCTATGGCCTGGGGTTTCCATCTCCCTCCTGGGTTCGAAATTTGGCCTTGGAACAGTCTGGCCCTTAACTGAGGTTGACATTCCTATGGCCTGGGGTTTCCATCTCCCTCCTGGGTTCGAAATTTGGCCTTGGAACAGTCTGGCCCTTAACTGAGGTTGACATTCCTATGGCCTGGGGTTTCCATCTCCCTCCTGGGTTCGAAATTTGGCCTTGGAACAGTCTGGCCCTTAACTGAGGTTGACATTCCTATGGCCTGGGGTTTCCATCTCCCTCCTGGGTTCGAAATTTGGCCTTGGAACAGTCTGGCCCTTAACTGAGGTTGACATTCCTATGGCCTGGGGTTTCCATCTCCCTCCTGGGTTCGAAATTTGGCCTTGGAACAGTCTGGCCCTTAACTGAGGTTGACATTCCTATGGCCTGAGGTTTCCATCTCCCTCCTGGGTTCGAAATTTGGCCTTGGAACAGTCTGGCCCTTAACTGAGGTTGACATTCCTATGGCCTGGGGTTTCCATCTCCCTCCTGGGTTCGAAATTTGGCCTTGGAACAGTCTGGCCCTTAACTGAGGTTGACATTCCTATGGCCTGGGGTTTCCATCTCCCTCCTGGGTTCGAAATTTGGCCTTGGAACAGTCTGGCCCTTAACTGAGGTTGACATTCCTATGGCCTGGGGTTTCCATCTCCCTCCTGGGTTCGAAATTTGGCCTTGGAACAGTCTGGCCCTTAACTGAGGTTGACATTCCTATGGCCTGGGGTTTCCATCTCCCTCCTGGGTTCGAAATTTGGCCTTGGAACAGTCTGGCCCTTAACTGAGGTTGACATTCCTATGGCCTGGGGTTTCCATCTCCCTCCTGGGTTCGAAATTTGGCCTTGGAACAGTCTGGCCCTTAACTGAGGTTGACATTCCCATGGCCTGGGGTTTCCATCTCCCTCCTGGGTTCGAAATTTGGCCTTGGAACAGTCTGGCCCTTAACTGAGGTTGACATTCCCATGGCCTGGGGTTTCCATCTCCCTCCTGGGTTCGAAATTTGGCCTTGGAACAGTCTGGCCCTTAACTGAGGTTGACATTCCTATTGCCTGGGGTTTCCATCTCCCTCCTGGGTTCGAAATTTGGCCTTGGAACAGTCTGGCCCTTAACTGAGGTTGACATTCCTATTGCCTGGGGTTTCCATCTCCCTCCTGGGTTCGAAATTTGGACTTGGAACAGTCTGGTCTTGTTCATTATTACTTTTCAAAGATAATTTGTTATAACGTTTATGCTTCAGAAACAGTTTTCAAATGACTTTTTAGTAAGGTTTTATGGTTTTACTGATGCTTTTTATTTGTATAAAAGTGATACCTGATGATAGGAGCGAGTGTAGCGATCAAAGGCGCTAGGCCGCCAGGGCTGGAAGTATTCAGGTCGTCCGTACTTCCCCGGCTCCTCCCACCGCTCCCGAGCCCACGCCTGGAAGCTCGCGTGCTCCGAAATCAGCATATCCTTCAAACATGGCCTAGTCTTCTGTCTATCATTTTTAAGAAATGTGTAAGGGAAGGAGAGTGCCTGGAAATGTCTGAAGTATTCGGCGTCATTGCGTCCGTGGAGGAAGGAGCCGGTGATCTGGCGATGCTGAGTCATGGCTACGAAACGGGCGAGCTCGCTGCTGCTGAGTCGAGAGACCCTGTCCTTGGGCAGAGCCTGAAATGCGTCTGGCGGATTCCAGGGCAGATTTTCCGGATCCGTCTGCTGTTTCTGCAATTTTTTATGCTTATGTGATGACAAAAATTATTTCCTGAATGTGAGAAATCGAAATATTCTTGAAAAATGGTATTTAGAAGTGTAAAATAAAATGGAGAGCGCAAAGGCAGACAAAGTGGATACCTCGTTAGCTTTCTTTTGCTTCTCCTCTTCGTCATATTTGACAAAGGCGTCCACATCCCCGTTGAACTCATTCTTGATCAACTTCGACAGTGTAATCAAAGTGTTCCTCAATGGCATTTGATCGATTGCAGAAGACAGATGAAAGGTAAGTAAGGGAATATGAAACTGGTGCTTGGTAGCATAGGCCGGGTAACTTTTTAACTCCTCCTCGATGTCTTTCTGTGTCTTCTTCAGCGCCAACTGCTTTTCCTTCTGCGTCCACTTCTCCGTTTTCGCCTCTTCACCATCCTTCTCACTCTCCTCTCCAGACTTCTCTGCAGACCCAGCCTACTTCATCCATTTTGGTTTCCAATTAAATAAATTGAGTTAGGATACCAGCAGGAGCATCTTCCTTGGCCAGAAGAGCCTTTGCTTCTTTTGCTGCAGCCGCTTTCTTTTTTTTCTCCTCCTCGTCCTCCTGATTGGCCAGCTTGAAAGCCGCATCCACTGCGGTTTGAAAGGAAAGCGGAAGGCCCGGTTTCTCCTCCCCCCAGCGTCGTCGTCCATCAACTTCCAAGCATCTGTCCATGGCAGCGGCCTTTGCTTTTCTTTTCTCCCACTGAGCAGAAAAATGGAAGCACCTTGAACAGAAGGCTCGACAGTGCTGCTGCTTCTCCTCTGGCGTGGACGACTCCGCATCTACCTGCAGTTTTTATCACTTCACTTGCCAGTCCGATGAAGGGAGATGAGGCAAAACCCAGGGGCAGCTAGCTATGCTGGTCGCCGAAATCTTGTCCATTATCTCCCGCAGCCAAGGCACACCGCTCATTTTGGATAGAGTTCGGCTTGAAGTGGCCTAGCTTGAGCTGCGGAAACTTCAGGCCAATTTCGAAAGAGCTGCTTTATTATGCGGCTATTTGATGTATCTGCGCAGTCGATGCTCGTCAAGCAAGTGCAGTGAAGGCTTTCGGTTTTACGTTTACCAAAACGGATTGCCATAAATAAGCATTGTCAACAATTACTAAGTAGAGTTTGGATTTGAAATAGCGACAAGGAAAGTGGTAAAAGAAGGAGGAGGAAAGAAGTGGAGAAGTAAGTGGCGGAATTGCAGAAATCATTAGATTTGCAGAGGCAATGAACAGCACTGAGGCCATTCTCCGTGCGACGGGTGCAGCCCAGAGCCAGGTCGCTTTCATCGCCATCCAGCACACACCCTTTCTGAGTCTCCACTGATCCTTCAAAAACACCATTTTGCACGGATTTTTGACAGAGACTGCCCTAGAAGGAAAGCGCACAATATCACATGAGAGTTTTTTCAAAGGAACAAAAGTGAGTTTGCCGTAAAATTTTGCCCTTCCTATTCATAGTTTTTTCAAAACTTGACATATAAATTACGCTTTTGTAGAAAACTAAATTTGATTTTTGCTGAAAAATTTCTCTAAATTTGAGAAACGTCCGCTTTCTAGATTACTACTTACTAATATCTTCTTCTTAACGTATTTCAATGATTAAAATAAATCTTAAACCATTAAAATACGCACAAAAATCAAATTTGAACACAATATAGTCTAGGATTTCAAAATAACGTATAAAAATGGGTGCTAACATATTCGACAACCTACTTTCTGACACTTTTGACCCTCAGAAACCAATCCATTGGCCAGGTAGGCCAATGCCATGCCAAGCCCCAACTCCAACCATCATAGTGAAGGATGGAATGCGTGCTGCAGAAAGCGCCTCTGCAGATTCTGCCGCCTTCGCAATGGAGGCCGGAACATTCCCAGCAACGAACGCTGTCCGGTGGGTCCACGGCTATCTCCGAAAGCGCCAAGCCCAGCCCCACTTCCGTCTCATCTCAACACTCTGCTACTTCTTCATGCTATGTTTGCAATTGTTGGAGGAGTGAGACCTTGTTGATGAGCAAGAGGAAGGGCGGCGAGAAGAAGCAGGGGAGTGAACATGATGTGTAGGGCTGGGAGTGGATGGACTGGGCGGAGGTAAATAGGAGGTGTTGGTGGGGAAGGGCCCGAGGGGCTCTGGTCGCCTCGCTCCTCTGCCCTCTGCGCCCTGAGTGCGGGCAGTGCTCTTTCCCTCCCTCCCTCCTCAGCCGAGTGTCCTTCCATCCCCCGCCGTCACTGCTCCCTGCTCCTTCTCCGCCCCTTTCTAAGCCAATGGAGCACACGCCCCAGACCTCTTTCTCTTCTCTCACTCAACCCATTCTTCCTCTCCTATTCTTAACTCCGCCCCTCATTTTGACTAACCTAAAAACGGCCTCCATTCTTACAAGCCTCCTTGGGCATTTTAAGAAAGAATCAGTGTGTGAGTGCTGCATGATTGTAGTTGGTTTTCAGTGTATTTTGAAAAATACAGCTCATGAATGGCTATTATTTGCCGTTTTGGGGGGCTGATGAAAGAAAAAAGTGGAAAGCGTGGAAAGTGAAAGCGAAAAAGTTATCGGAGGATCGGAGGATTTTTTAATGCACTTTTTTCTAAGTAACATCGGTCCAGAGATTTTTTATCATTTTCCACTATCCACTTAGTTTTCACTTTGCACCTGACAGAAATGTTACAACTCAAGCGAAAAATTAGTATTTGAAAACGGTGCAATTATGTTATCAATTTACAATGAAACTGAAAGACTTTTGCTTTTTAATCAATAAGTCACTTGCTCATAAGATGTCGACAAATGAAAATTTGCATCAAACGCATATCACTTGATTAATTTGCCTTGTTTTGCTGGTAATGAAAAGAGAATACCATGACATGTCCTACCGGAATGAGCACAATGTTCGTATCACAGGAGTAACGTCATTGAAATGCTAAATCTTGACCAAAAATAAAAGCTAGAAAGTAAAGGTAGAACATTAGCCAAGAAAAAGACGGCGACATTTGCTGCTACCGCATCTGCACTGCTTAAAACCGCTTACATCCATTACGTTCTCTGGAACAGCTGTTAGCGTGAACTAAGAGTTTGTTGGTGCAGAAAAAGCGAAAACAATTAACCATAATCCTTGGTGACTTTGAAGAAGCGTTGAATGATTGGGGCAGCTGCGCCGCCAAAGTTGTAGTCAAACGCCAGCTCCTCACCCGCCGAAATATCCTCAAAAACCCTCAGGCGAATAAGGCGAAAAAAGGGAATAAAAAAAGCTCACCTCACAGGCAAAGAAAAGCATGCGCGGCTGGTCGCGGTCAGAAAGCGGCGAAAAGCAGGGGCGGAGTACCAGATTCGGGCTGCACTAAAAGCCCAATCCAATGCCCCGAGTGAATAAGCCAGAGGAGAAGGCTCATTGACGGAGTGGTTGATGAATCGAGAGACGTTGCCGAAATGCTTAGCATCCAGGGCGTATGGAGACTCACCCTCAGAGAAGTCCAGCTCCAGGAGGTAGCCATCGCCTCGCTTCTCCACCTCCTCCATCTCGACCAGCTGCAGCCATCATTCCCATCACTGATCGGAGATAAGGGAGAGGCTGTGAGGAATACCTCGGCGATGTACTCGGTGACGTAGGTGCCCCTGGGGATGACCAGGTTGGTCTTGACTGCCCAGCCTTTGTCCTGGGTGCGGAAGATGGTGAGGGGTAGGCTTCGCGGCTTCTGCAGACGCTTGCCCGGGCAGCCAGGCGGACAGAGACACTCCAGGCTGCACTCGTAAAGCGTCACTGATTCGCTCACATTTTCCTCAAACAGCCCGAGGATTTTGCATTAAGAGGAAATGATAACGGACCATGCGGAACATAGCCGTTTGAAAAAGATGTAACCAAGCGTCCGTTCTCGTCCAAGGGAAGTGGGAAAGGAAGGCAGCAGAGCTGGTCGCCTGAAGGGCAGCCGCCCTCGCAGCCCCTAGCACATACTCCTTTCTCCTTCCCCACCACCAACTCTGCACCAGCTGCCATATTCAGCCCTCCTTCGAGGGTGGAGGCAAGAGCACCTTGGCTGTGGACGCGGGCTGTGGAGTAGGTGAAGTCCTCCGGTGGCAGCTCGTAGTCCACCTGGATCCCCAAATATCAAGCGCCGATTCTCTAGGAGCTTTAGACATACGCTGTTCTCCAGATCCAGAGGAGCTTCACCGGCTGCCGTCGCTGTGGCGTTGATTTTGGCCAGCCATGCCTCGTTGGCCGCCTTCTGGGCAGCTCGCACATCCGCCGCTTTGTGCTCCAAATTAATCAGCTTCCACTTATTTAAGGAGGCAGAAAAGGGAGACAGAAATTGTGAGTCGGAGGACATGAGGCTCGCTGAGATTGGAGAAGCACGAGTCCAGGAGTCCGCCGGTTTTGACGGCCTTCAAAGAGAGAGCACACCTGTCCAGACTGAATGAATGCGCGCAAAGAGGAACGGACCAAGGCTTGGGACTTGAGAAGTTGCCCTTCTTGCTCCTTGAGCTTTTCGGTCCAATCGTTCTGTGACATTTTGGCGGAGCGCCAAAAGTCGTCCAACTTCTGGCAAAAATAGCCACGCGTGGCTGGGTTGCAAGTTTTGGATGAAATAGGCAAGACCTTTTGAGACAAATTTTTGCAGGTGGCCTCAGGCTCCCAGGTGTTCTCCGATTCTTTGAAGTCAGCCCAGTGAATGTCATAGATTTTCTCCTTCTGTATGCGTCAATCATTTAATACCATTATTTATTTAACCAATTTAGTTAATACTCCCAGTTAATACATAGAATTCATTTACCTGTGCTCAAACTTTCTGAAATTGATTAGGCTTAATTTTTGACAAAGTTTGAGCGAAATGGAAAAAAGGGAAGGTTGAACCAGAAGGTGGTTAAAGGAGACGTCGAGAATGGAGCGAATGCGATAGGGCAGCACTGACTTCCCGCTCTTTTTCTTGTACCCCCAATTTTTTCTTACGCGTTTCTTTATTATTCCCCTGTTCCCTCCCTCAGGGTCTGGAAACTGGCATCTCATTATTTTCCAATTTTTTGATGGAGCAGATAAGCTGACCTTTGAATTGAGAGTCTGAGCTCTGGGGAGAGGACAAGGCTTGGATGTCGTTTGAGCTTGAGGCGGTGAGGCCACTGCTACCATCCATATTAGTGCAACACTACAAAAAACGACAAATTTTACTCGCATAGCGTGTTATTTCTTCTAGAAAATTGATTTATCCAGTTCGTTCATTCAATATATTTTTTTTACTATCTTTAGTGTAATCTTAATTTTCTAGAGAGACATACGCCTCTAGGGCCTCCCTTATTAGCTCTAGATAAGCAACCTGAGGGTAGATAATGCAAATTCCCACCGTCAGTCAAGGATACGGTTTCTGAGAACTTGACTTGCTTGAGGCGGGGACGCAGCCGGGATTCTGCGCAAATGCGAGAATCAAAGCTCTCATCGAACAGTCAAAGGAGGGAGGATAGAAAGAGAGTGGAGAAGAGGGGATGGCTAACGTCACCGAGGTAGTATCTGAGGAGGATCTCGCCCCATGCACCTCCACATCGCCCAAAACCGAGCAAATGCCAAGCGACGCTCTCCCACCCCCGGAACCCAACCATTTTGCTATTCAACCGCCACACACCGTAAGTTGCGTTTCAAATCTCTCTCATATTCTCCTAAGCCACATGAAGCATGTCTAGCATAGATTGGCCTAGACCTATGAAACATAATCAATTGTATCTGCTGTTCAGATTGAGGGGTTATTGAAGGATGATGCAGAAGCAGGCTGTCCGCTGGATAAATGGACGAACGCTGAGCTGAGTCGCCTCCAGCGCGCCCTTCAAGAGTTCCCCTCCTCCTCACTTACACCCCCTCCTCATCCCACCCTCTCCTCTCCCCAGGCTAGGCGACTGGAAGCCGATGCAGCGCATTGCGGAGCGCGTCAACGCCGTGCCTCGCGGACAGCGACGTCGCACCAGCAAGACCATTCCCCAGGTCTCCTTTCCCTCTTCTTCCCTCCTGATAGTAGGAGGATTGGCCGGCTTTGTCAGATCCAGGCCCTGCTGGACTACTTGCGAGCGGAGAATCAGCGCAATCCGATGATCGGCGCTGCCTTCTCCACCGTTCACTCTTTTCCTTGTCAAACGGAGGTCATGTGGGTGAAGAAAGAGGGAGGACTGCAGAGCGGGGCCAGCATCAATCCGCCTCCACCGGAGCCTTCCAAGACTGCTCGACCTCCTCCCAACTCCGCAAGTAGCTAGCTTCATCCCACACACCCTAGCTGCATCTTTTGCTTCATCCCACACATCCTAGATTCATATTTCAGCCAACGCCCAGGATCAAACGGACAAGCAGGCGCCCAAGCCGTTTCCTGGACAAAAGAACCTCGAGGTGGCCAATCTCTTGATCCAAAAAGGGCGATAGGAATTGTCCCAAATTAGCGAATAGCTCAGCAATGATTTACAGATGATGAGTTGCAGGGCTGGCTGGAGACAACTCGGTGGATACTGATAAAGAGCGGGATCAAGCATGATCGTTCGCTGTATCTGGCGGACGCCTTGGGCTATCTCGCCGACGGAGTCAAGGGCGGCGGCAAATTGATGGTTCTTTTCCCCTCTTTTCTGCCCAGCTATTGAGTATGGAAGTGATGGTGTGCAGGTGGGCGGCCACCGCAAAGGAGTCAACTACGCCCAGATTATGCGCTACCTCGCATCCTTCGTACGCGGCCAAACTCCACCAACTCTTCCTCCTCTCGGTGCCTTCCTTTTTATCACATTTCCTGATTCCTTCTATCTCGCTATTTGACGCCAAATATGCAAATATTTGACGCCCTGAGCTTGTTGTGAGCCATTTATGCATATTTTTCGATTTCATTTGGTTTTTTGGCATAAAATGCTTGGAGATTGAGATTCTGTCATATAAAGGGGATAAGAAATTCATGTTCACCTCCTTTTGTGGAATTCATGCTCCTCTCAAAAAAAGCCTTTTAAGAAAGTGCGGTGTTGGTGGATGTGATGGAGAGCCTGGAGGCGGAATGGGCCGCGGAGAAGGCTGCTGGCAAGGATCTGAAAGAAGCGCGTCTCCACCTGCAGAACCTCGCCACGGCTGTCAGCAAAGGCACCGTCCAATTTCACTACGGTTCTTTTTCTATTCCAGCAGTAGGATGGGTGATTTGTGGGTGTTTAGAAGGAGAAGACAAGGAAACTGGCGTAGAAACTCGCTCGCTGAACCCCCTGGGCTTGAAAGCGGACATGCTTATGCCCAGCCAATCCACTTCTACCAAGGAGCCGGTTTTCTAGCCCTCTTTAATCGGCAAAATGAAGAGAAGTGAAAATTGGTTGAAGGTGGAGGTTGAAGTGGGGGAGCCGCCACGGAAGAAGGCTCGCAGTCGCAAACAGGCCTCCCCCTCCAAGCTCTCACAGGCCCCCAAAGTGAACCACCGAACTCTGGCTCAGAAACCAGGGATGGGAAGAAAATTGTAGTCCGCTCCTCCTGTGGAGGTGTGCGACGATGAGGTTGACGAGGAGGCCATGGAGGAGGAGGAAGGGGAGCCGCAGGAAATTTGCGTCAATTGATGTCTTCAGCCATGTCCAGATGTTTCTTGCCGGAGTCCCAGTTTTGCTGCGATCATTGCAATACGAGTTATTGCCTTCAAACTGTGATGTCTTCCTTTTTTGCCCAGACTATTGATTAGCTGGATGGACTTTTTGAGTAAAGATTTTGTAGATGCTTCGTTTTCACCTATCATTCATCTGCCTTGGCTGGGTGGTTTCATTTAGCAGCGTGGATGGATTGTAATGGGCAAAGAGAAATCGGCCAGTGTCCCGAGAAGGTTAAAAGATGAGCGGGAGAGACACGGACGACAGAACCCTCTACGTCGGCAATCTGGACGAAAAGGTCACCGAAGAACTCCTCTACGAGCTCTTCTTACAGGTATTTCTTATGTTCCTTTCCCATTCTAACGTTCACCTTATAGTTTTCTCATCCCACATTCTATTTGCATTCCTTTCTAACCGCTGTGGCAGTGGAAAGGAAAGTGAGTGTACTGAAGGCGGGGCCGCTGAAGCCGTGGGATGTGTCGCTGAAGCGGAAGGAGCGAGGGACGTTTGCCTTCGTGGCCTTCGAGCATGAAGAGTCCGTGCCCTACGCCCTGGAGCTTCTGGAAGGCGTCAGTCTCTTCGGCCGCCGCCTCGCAATCAAGCCCCGTGAAGGCTCCAAAATGGCTGCCCAGCTCGCCGAAAAGGTTATTGGCCTGCCCAGAAGATGTAGGGGAGAAAGAATTGAAGAGTTTTCAGCGGATGCAAGAGAGGCGTCCTCCTATGACCACCAACCTCTCCTACGAGCCAGCCCCACCGCCAGGTTTCGGTTCTTCACATTCCGCTTCCCTCACAAGACTGCCGGGCACTTGAGGGGCTGGAGTGTACAACCAGATGCAGATGCGACCCATCAACCTGCCCTTCCATCACTCGCCCTCTTTCCCCGGCTCACCTCCATTCCCATACCCCGTTCCCTTCCCATTCACTAATGATAGAGACTCATGGAACGGAGGTTGTACGATGGTTGGCAGATGGGTGGAGGTGGATGGGCACAGGGAGCAGCAGGCTTCTCACCCCGCGGGCCTTGGCCACCACCACCTGCACAGCCAGGCTACTATGAGCCTCGACAGGAGGAAGAGTGGCGCGGTCGCTCTGCTGGACGGGAGAGGGAGCGCTCCTCGTCGCGCAACGGACGAACCTTCCCCGAACGCCAGGAGCGCAGTCGCAGTCGTCACCAGGAACAGCGCACCACCTATCCCGACATACAGCGACACCTCAGTCGTCGTTGATCACCCATTCCCCCCGTACTCTTTTTCAGAGCACCCACTTCCGCGTCCTCGTACATGTTTATTCCGGCCTTGTTATTTTGTCCATTCAAAGTTGATGCTCCTCCGCTATTCATTGTTCATCACATGGCTTGCTCATAGTTTGCGATAATTTATTGTCCACAAAGACGCAAGGCGAAAAGAAGTACAAATATTTGACAAGCCTAAAACGTGGTCTATGTGGAAGAGTCAGTGGAAGCGTAAAAGTTGGGAGGAGGAGAGGTATTCGACAGCAAAGGCGACTTCTCCGAATCCTCTCTCGTGAAAGAGCCATGTCTAAATTCCATTACCGACCAGTTAACCGAGAATAACTGAAAATGAAAAGGAGACTTGATAGACTCTGTAAGACTTTTAACATGGCGTCGGCGACTGCGAAACTCACCCACGATATCTTCTATGCTCCGGTTTTTGGTCTCCGGCAGAAAGAGGCCGACTGTGATTATCACCTGGACACACTGCGGCTGAACTATGTGGAATGAAAGAAAGAAGAAGAGGACGATGATCATGACGATGATGAAGGGGAGAAAGCTGAGACTGGGCCCCACGGAGCGGGCGAATGGCAGGTAGGCCAGGGAGATGAGGAAGGCACAGAAAAAGCTGCAGAACGTTCCCAGGCTCACCGCTAGTGATCGGTACCTTCAACTCATCCAAACTCATTCAATTCTTCTTGCGCCACATGTTTATTTTCAGCTGCTAAAGCTTCAGAAAGCCATCCAAGCACTAACTTCATATGGAATAGTTCGGAGGCAATGAGCCAAGGGATTGGAGAGCCGGAACCATAGACGCACATGTAGAGTGTAAGCGAGACTATTGCTCCGTAGGAGCCCCACTCTATGCCATACCTTCAGTCATGCCTTAGGCTGACAAGAAAGAACATGTGGCTGAGTAGAAGGTGCAACTGAGTAAGTAGGAGGAATATGGAGAGGGCGATGATGGTGAGGAGACATCCGCAGAGCTGGAACAGGAGCAGGAAGCGTCTCCCCAACCGCTCGATGAGCACCGGCGACGGCAGAGTACAAATGAAATAGGCTATGCCAATGCCCATCGTTGCCAGTTGTGCCTCAAACAGCCTCCTATCACAGCTCACTGGATTTCTTCAAAATTTGATAGCACAACCGATTCCTGTGGAAGGCCGGCTTGTTGAAAGATGCTGGTGGAGTAGGCGAAAATAGCAGCAATGCCGGTGAATTGCTGGCCCAGCATGACCAGGATGCAGAGCGTGGCCGGGATACGCAGGTCTCGCTGCCAGATGAGGTGCTGCAGAGCTGCTTTTGCCGCTTCTGCGTTTCCATACCTTCCAACTCACTCCTCTCATCCTCTCCATCGTCTAGCTCAAAATGCTGGCACGCTTTGGCTGCAGCTTCAGCCTCCAGCATGAGTTTGTCGAACTCTTCGTCCAGCCGGGCTGCGCCTACTATTTTCACCAGACTTTTCCTCCAATTATCTACTCTGCCAGCCTTCCATGAAGTTTAGAGATTGAAAAGTAGGCGAAAAGAAGAACCTAGACGCCACCCGATCCCTCCGACTGATGAGCAGGAATCGGGAGCTCTCCGGAAACCAGGGTAGCGCTAGGCACAGGGCCACCGCCGGCAGCAGCGAGAAGCAGACGGCCAGCTGCCAGCGCTCACTTGTACCGAACACCTCCAGTCCCCCTTTCTTTCCTCTTGGCCCATGGGGAGAGGGTGAGGCGAACGATGGGTAGGCTGAGGCAGAAGCCGAACCAGTCGCCGAAGCTGATGGCGATCTGGTGCACAGAGCCCGCCGCACCCCGCAGCGACACCGGCGCTATCTCCGTCAGGTACAGCGGCACCAGGCCGCAGTTCAACCCCGCCGCCATTCCCACCACCAGTCGGCCCAGGATCAGCGTCTCTGGCCACTCAAGCAAGCCGAAGAGGAGGAAGAAGGGGAGGCAGAGCAAGATTAGGGAAGTAACGGCCAATGGCTTGGCGATGGCCTCAAGGAGGCAGCCGAGGACGGCGACGCCAGCGCCTACGGCCAAACCTGCCCTCCGCCCCGCATTCTCTGCTATCACCTTCGTGCTCAGCGCTCCCAGCAGACCGCCTACCTCAATCCTTACACCCTGCCAACTGTGTCGTCCATGTCTGAAGAGAAATCCGTCCATTGAGAAATAAGTGAATAGGATACGGGCCATAGAGAGACAAAGAAGCTCCAGAGAAAGGTGAGGCCCAAGTCGGATATTGGCGTGCCCCTGAAAGTGCTGGCTTTTCTTCCTGCTGGGTGGCGACGGATTGGGGCAACCTTTCTCGATAGGAATCGTTGATGAACTGAACGAGAACAGTCTGGGCATTGTTGACGACGCCGTAGTTGTAGAACTGGAATGAGCCGCCCACGGCCGTGGTTAGGATGATGAGCACCAGGCGACAGTTCAGCCCATCTCCCTTCTTCGCCTACATTCTCCTGTTTTACTACATCCCTCCAGTTTTTCATTCAACCTCATCCACGGTGCCCATCCTTGTTTGTCGCCTTTGCCAAATGCAGCAGTTGCCAGATGCGCAAGTCTCGGCTGTAAACTTTTTTGATGAGGGAAAAAAGGGCCACACAACGACGCGTCAGTGCCTTGCACAAACTGGGCATGTCTCGGCTGGCAAATCACACGTGATAAGCAGGCAAAGACAGACTTAGCTCCACTCCTGACCTCAGTGCGCATCTGTCTCATGTACATCCACTTGCTGTATTAGGCTCTCTATGCGCGTAAACAAGCACAACAAGCTCAATACAGGTGGGTCTGGGTTGTGACCTTATTTGTTTATGACATTGCTGAGTATTTTGTGTTTGTTACGACTTTATGCATTTCTTCAGTTTTTATCAAATTTTAAGTACAACTTGTTCAAACATCATAGCAAAATAATTACACGAAATCAGAAAATTAAAGGCGGGGAATTCTTCGTTGACTGCGCATTGTTGGAGCAAAAGCTATTGCTGCAAATGATAGTGATACGTGTAACGCGAATCCGCATCACACACCAATTGCAGCAATATCTCTGTCCTTCATTCGTGGACGTCTTGCTGTGGAAATAGGGTGAGCTGGAGTCTTCTAGCCAGGAGACTGTGATACAGCAGTTAAACTTTCGCTGCATCTCCAGGCGCCTGCCTAGAAGACCCCAAGCACTGCTGCTGCGGCTTTAGATTCGCAGAGACGCAGGGAAACGCATGAATACCCGGTGACAGACTGACACTCTGTCCACCGAGGTGTTCATGCGTGTCCCTCCGTCCCCGAGAATGGGGAGGGGACACAGAGCTGAGATTCAGGCCTAGGAGTGCCAAAGAGCCTTAGCAGTGCTCTCTTTGGCGACAACGAGACCCGAATGCCAGCTAAGTGGCGCTGCTGGAGGGGGCCTGGAGTTTGGCCTCAGCCAGCTGAGTGTTACTCTAGTCATGTCCTTGGAAGTCCGCATGACCTAGAGGAACACCCAGAGGGCGGAGACTCAATCGCGCGTCGCTGCCCTTTCTCCTCCAGTTGCTTAGACTGATGACTTGAGGCTACCGCAGACCGTATTTATGGAGGGTGTAGAGTGTACACACACAGAAGCTAAGCCTGTGGGGTGCCTTGATACTGATTTAGGCATTCTGATCGTTATCTAAATTTGTCACTGTGGACGAAATTGAGATGTTGATTTGCGCGGGAACGTGTATCATGGGTCTGCACGTGGTTTGGTGAATGCACTTGAGTTGGCTCATTGGCTGGATAAATCAGCGAGAGTAAAAGTCAGCAATAGCAATGGGCAATCAAGCTTGGTTAGTGTTGGGAAAATTTCTTCCTTGATTACCAACGGCTCTTCTTTCATTGTTATCGCCGAATGACCTTCAAAAAATTATTTCAATTGTACTTCGAGCACAGAGCAAATAGTATTTCCCATAAAAAATGGAAGAAACCTTGCACAGCTTCGCGAAGAAGCTGAAGGGTTAAAGGCTGGCGTAGGGTGTGAACGAAGAAGCCAGCCTCCGTTCCGCCTTTCAGAAATTTCTCTAAGCTATCCAGAAGCCCGTCAAAAGTGGTCGGATCGAAGGTGACATCTGAAAACTGCTGGTACACAATTGTGCTGCTGTCAAATAACCAGAAGAACCTGATGCTAAAATGAAATGAGGATGTTGCGGGACAAAAGGCACTTCTGCGTTCCAGTCCAACAGCTGGACGGATATTGTCGTAGTCGCCTCGCCTTTTCGGCTTACCCACCCCTACAAACATTTTCCTACATTTCTCAGGAAAAAAAGTTTAGCAGAGTAGGGGAAACCTCGTCCTCCGCTTGGAAGTTTCTGTCAAGGTTGGCTTTGAGTCTCTGCAGCACAGCGCGGTGACCATCGGTGAAGACATAGCTGGCAGGGCGGGTGAGCCTAAGAAGTGATGTATGAGGAGTGTTTGGTGGTAGGAGGCGTGGTTGCTTGATGAGAGCGATGCCGGCGGCGCCGAGTCCCGCTCCGAGCTCCAGCAGGTGCTTCCCACTCCACAGTTCCCGCCGCTCCCTGCCAAGCTCCACCAGTCCGTCGTTGCCCTGTTTCATTGCTTCTCGCCTCAGCTCCCATTGGGGCAAATCAAGGAACCTGCCAAAGCATGCACCCTGTAGTCCCCTCACGCAGCTCCCGCGAAATATCGCTTATCACCACTGTTTCGCCGTCCTCAACTTTTCATTCATTTCAGCATTTATTAAATACTCTAGGCTAGTCCTACATATATCCTTCTGGGCGTGAAGAGAATTTTCAATTTCATTTTTACCCAATTTGAATAGAGCTATTGATTTCCGAAGGGAAATAGAACGAGGAGGAAGATTGAGGCAGAGCCTGAAGGCACGACGTTATCAAGACAGTCGTAGACCTCTTCGTCAATTTCCCCACCAGCTTCCTTCACCTGCCAGCATCAAACTGCATTACGACCCTTTGAAAGGTGAGCGAAATAGGCGACCTTCTCTTCCACTTGATAAACAAATCGGCTACGATAGCTGGCGTTTCCCGCATAAGCCAAAGCCTCGGGACAACAAAGAACTTCAGCCACCAGTCGCCTCTGGAAACCCGCCGCGTCCATCTTCAAAGCCGCTGCTTTGCCGTGTTCACTAGTGCCTAGAAGACTCTACTTGAAGCTGGTGAGCGACGGATTGCCAGAGCTCCTTGCACGGCTGCACATTGGCCAGGAATAATCTACGCAACCGCACCAAAACCTCCAATGGCAAAAGCTCGATGACACTCGCATATAACAGCGAAGCGTTTGCCGACTTCATTGGCCTCATCCTGAGGACTAGAGCTATTCATGGTGATGGAGGCTTTTCTGATAGATTGGACTGGCGCTGCGGATGCTTCGCACATTCTTCTCCTTGCCCTAGGATCATATGGAGTGTGGAGGATATTAGAGGATGGGCAGGAGGAAGAAGATTACCTTAGAGCTGGGCAGGGTCTGTAGTCCGGGTGGAGCGTAGACGGGGCGAGGGTATGGATTGGCGTAGTGGCGCCCGATTTCGATGCGAGCCTCGGCCTCCTGTAGCCGCTCTTCGATTGCACCCACGTCTTTCAGCTGAAATCAGTGCTTGGATAGCTCCGCTGAGACTGGATTGAAATTGTAAAACTGATTGGTTTTTGCGGAACAGAGTTCTGGCTTCGGAAATGATGTAGCTTCGCTCGGTAGGCGTGTTGATGGGATCTGATGCCTGCCAGCTCCTAGTAGACCCGTTATTGTGAATTCAAGAAGCAGTGAATTTGGGTAGACCTGCCGAGACGAAGAATTTTCCTGTAAAGGCTCAGCACTCGCTGTCTTTGGCTCATTGCATCATCAACCTTTCACTTTTGCTAAGTGCCAGAGCTAAACTAAGCTACTTCGGAATCTGCGCAAATTATGCGCGCTTAAAGAAAACTTCAGTGTGAACAAATGAAAAGCTGCTAGTCTCAAGCATAAATTTTTTTCCTTTTGATATTGATGGTCCCGAGCTATAAATTTTGAAGCTCTGTTTGAAAGATGGCAAAGTTTGCACGTGCTGCCTTTGAGGCTATGTACATAGGAGATGCTTTAGCCATGCCCGTACACTGGTACGCCCATATTCCTACTCTTATTTATGGCCGTTGCTGTGAAAAAAGCGGATTAGGTACTACCGAACAAATCTCTTGGACGAGCACTATGGGAAGATCAGTGGATATATGACACCCAGGAAAGACCATCCAGATGCAATCATGTCACTGCACAGCACTGGCGGCGCGGGTAGAGGTACGCCACTTTACCCTTTCCAAAAGACCCCTGGTCTTCTTAAACAAGCTGACGACAAAAAAATATTAATTCGATTTTTTTGAGTTTCGGCAGAATCTAATATAGTGTTAGTTAAAACTGCTATTTTGAGGCGGTCATGGAGGGAACGTGATAGGTGATGTCATTCTGAAGGGCAAAAAGGATCAATGGGAACAACGCGGTCTCCACTACCATTATGGCCTCCATCAAGGTTTCACATCTTTCACATGATTCAATTGGAGCTATGGGAAAACGGAGGAATGAAAGAGCAGAAAATAATATTGATAGGAGAGAATACGCTGAACCTGCGCTGTCTCAGCGTGATGCTGGGTGTGGCGCTGGAAAAGGGCAGCTCCTATCAGCCGGAGGATTTCCTCCCCGCCTACATCCACTTCATGACAGCAGAAAACAGCCACAACGATTCCTACGCAGAAAGCTACCACCGCCAATTCTTCGCCAATTACGCTCAAGGTTCTTAACACAGCCTTTTTGATATGTTTGAGAATGGATGCCACAAAAATTTGACCCCCTTTTTCATGATTGGATCTGAAAAGGGGTTGATTTTTTATTATGTCCTCCAAAATGGCTCCATAGGCTCACATCAAATGTCATGAAGATACATTAGTACTGCTAAAATCTAAAATATTGCTTTGGAGCAAAATTAAATTGGTTAGAACAAAATCAAGAGCAAAACAGTCTAGCAGGATAAAAGCCAAAGATAAAAAAATCCAAGCATGAAAAAGTTGATGGTAAAAAAATCGAGCATAAAAATCCAAGAGTAAAAAAGTCGAGCATAAATTAGGCCGAGAGTATAAAATTCGAGCATAAAAAACCGAGAGTAAAAAAGTAGTTGGGAAAAAAATGCCAAGCACAAAAAAAATCGAACATGAAAACCACAACTTGACAAACAAACAAAACAAAAAATAATGAAAATTTCAATTAATTCTGCATTTTTATGTTTAGTTTTATGGGTGTAATGAAGGTTCATCAAAGCGACAGTTCATCAAAATGACGGTTCATCAACGCGACGGTTCATCAAAACGACAGTTCATCAAAACGACGGTTAATCAAAAGGCTTTCAAAAAAGCAATGGTTTAACAAAACCATTATTTTTGTTTTTATAAATGTTTAATGTTGTAATGTAAATTTCAAGAAGTCAAAACATTTTTCTATGATATTTGTACAATTTTTAAATTTTTGACCGCGGAGCGGCCCGAAGGGCCGCTCCGCGGTCTATAGAGGTTACTCAACTTTTGTCCTCATATATATGTATATATATATTTCTGGAAATGCTGTCCACGGGCGAATTCTCAACGGATTGGGACAAACTTTTTTTTTCCTGAAAGGTAATGCTATTTTAGGAAGATCTGGAGGGGTGGAACCGGTTTCCGAGCATTTGAAACATTACTTTTTTGGGTAGAAAGGTCAGAAAATTGCAATATACAGATTTTGCGCTGTAGCACCTGTAATCTTGAGAATTGCACAGACAACTTGAGTTTTTTTGTTCACAAGTCGTATATAACGATTCCAAATCTGTGCTTACTTTTGAAAATGGTTGAGAAACCACAGACTTGCCCTCTTGAGTGACAAACTTTCATGCATGACAATAGCATCAATAATTAGTAGCAGCTGAACGGCTGATAAATGAACAGAACACTTGAGTTTTTTTGTTCACAAGTCGTATATAACGATTCCAAATCTGTGCTTACTTTTGAAAATGGTTGAGAAACCACAGACTTGCCCTCTTGAGTGACAAACTTTCATGCATGACAATAGCATCAATAATTAGTAGCAGCTGAACGGCTTATAATTGAACAGAACACTTGAGTTTTTTTGTTCACAAGTCGTATATAACGATTCCAAATCTGTGCTTACTTTTGAAAATGGTTGAGAAACCACAGACTTGCCCTCTTGAGTGACAAACTTTCATGCATGACAATAGCATCAATAATTAGTAGCAGCTGAACGGCTTATAATTGAACAGAACACTTGAGTTTTTTTGTTCACAAGTCGTATATAACGATTCCAAATCTGGGCTTACTTTTGAAAATGGTTGAGAAACCACAGACTTGCATTCTTGAGTGACAAACTTTCACGCACGGCAATGTCATCAATAATCAGTAACAGCTGAACGGCTAAGAATTGAACAGAGGACTTAAGTTTTTTTGTTCACAACTCATATATAGCGATTCCAAATATGTGCTTGCTTTCGAAATTGGTTGAGAAACCACAGACTTATTCTCTTGAGTGACAAACTTTCATGCACAGCAATGTCATCAATAATCGGTAACTGCTGAACGGCTAAGAATTGAACAGAGGACTTGAGTTTTTTTGTTCACAAGTCGTATATAACGATTCCAAATCTGTGCTTACTTTTGAAAATGGTTGAGAAACCACAGAATTTTCCTTTTGAGATGCAATGATCACCTTCTCAGCATAATTTTTCCTTAATTTTTGGATTTTACTACATGTGGATGTGTAAGCGCTCCGCGGTCACCTATTGCGCTTTGCGCCATATACTTGTTAATTACTATTTGATGTAAATAATCTAGAAAACTATATTCTCTACGTTAGTTTTTAAAAATACACTGCAAATTGTAAGTGCTTACCAAAACGAAAGTTTCTGTCATGATTTCATTTAGAACAACAATAATGTCAGATTGGAATAAAAAAACTGTTATTTCTCATTTTTTTAATGGTTGGAATAATAATAATGCCAATAATATGCTTGAAATAATCATAAGATGAGCATCAATAAACTAATCATTCAGAACTGATGCTCTGATTCCTGTGGAAGAAACATATGATAAATTGCCATTTTGATGGCCATTTAAAATAACAGACGGATATGCTTACATCAGTTGTTTTGATGAACTGTCGCATTGATGAACCGTCGCGTTGATGAACCGTCGTTTTGATGAACCGTCGTTTTGATGAACTGTCGATTTGATGAACCGTCGTTTAACCAGTTTTATGCTAAGTTTTCACGCATGGCATAAAAAAGCTTTTACGATTTTTTTTACTCTCAAATCTATTTGTGCTCGACTTTTTTATTTTTTTTATGGCCTGCAAAACCGTGTAAAACCTAAAATTCGATTTTTGACAAATTTTTTAAGTGACAAAAATGACCAATATTTTAACCGCCTATAACTCATTTTCTTCTCAACCGATTTTAATGACAACCCTGTAGCAAGGCGAATACAGGTCCACGGAATTTTTTCATGGCAAAAATTGCAATTTTGAGACAAAAAATTCTTTGGCCATTTTTTGCCTATGCTAAATAGAAATACCTCTTAATACCTCTTAATAGAAAAATTGCTGGAAGATGGGTTTAGGTCTAGCGGCGGGTGATTGCGCGGGGTCGGAGAACCATGACACGGCGTCGGTGGGTGGCCTGATCCTCCCCGTCGCTCTCGCTCTCCTCAAGCTTGCCCAAGGCCAGACTCTTGAGGACATCCGCCCTCTCGCCTTGCGCCAGATGCATCTCACTCACCGCTCTCCCAAGCTCGACCAATACTTCCAGTCCTTCCTTTCTCCCGAAGCCTAAGAAAAGAGGACGGGAATGAGCAGGCTATTCCTGCCAGTGTTGGTGCGTGTGTTCGCCTGTGAGGATGTCGGACAATTCCGCTCCCAGATTGCAGCAGCGCTAGCCCAGCTAGGCTTCGACGCTCAAGAGCTAGCGCGACTAGATGACCGCCAAATCATCGGTTACCCCAACTTCATCCTATGCCTATCTTATTTCTTCATGTTTCTTCTTCATAAAGACAGCAGGAGAAGAGGTTTTGAGGTGGAAAGTTTAGCCACGCCTGCTACATTGACGGCAGCCTTCCTGGCCTACTGGTTCTGGCCTACAAATATTCGGTTTGGTTTGGCATCCACATCAAGCTGTTTTTGATCATAAAGGAAAGAAAAGAATTATGAAAGGAAAGATACAATTGATAGACAGGAAAAAAATATGAAAAGGTTAGCAGGAAGATTTACGATCAGCATTGCTGGCCAATGCTCGTTGTGGCGGCGACAACTGTCATCGGGGCGCTGTTCTTGGCGCACTGATCGGAGCCGCTTTCGGAGAGAAAGTGATACCGAAAGATCTCCTTCAGGGCCTCTATCTCAAGAATGAAATCGATGCCGTTCTAGCTAAAATATAGGCTCTTTACAGAACCACATGCAAATTAGTTCATAGTCATCGTCTACTGTGATATTTGCTTTCCACTTTTTTAAAGGAGAAAATGTTTAAGATAGTCGTAATTTAGAGAAACATGTCAAATGAGATTTGACGGCCTGCATTTCTTTCGTTTGTTCATTTTTTTATTTACCAAAATAATTTGAAGTTTACAACTAATCACAATATCAACTTTGCTGTCCACATATAACGAAGTCAGCTATTCCAAACGGAATCTCGAAAGAAGCGTCGCGGTCCAATACGACGTCATAAACAGCATTATAATCCGAAAAGCTTTGATTGTTCTGAAAAAATCCGATATGATGTATTTTGATTTGTTTTTGAAATTATTTATCTGACTTTTGTATCAAGCTCAAAAATGTTTTTAGTAAATGAAAAAAGAAAATGTTCTTAAAAAGACTTACTCGTTTGTTGAAGAACCCTATTTTCAGGCAATTCTCGGCTTCAATACCGTCACTCATACTCCGATCTCCAAGCGAATCCCCTGCCAAGGAAAGAAGATTACAATAAAGCTCAAAGACCAGACACTAACCGATTAACAATATGTTTCTACGATGAAACTCACGAGGCACCATGGCTCCTGATTTATTCCAAACGTCAATGAGAGGCGGCTCGAAGCCAGCAAGTAACCCCTTAAACTATATCAAGTGCAACCATGGAGGCATGACTGACCTTTGATATAAAAGCTGGTAAATTCATGCGGTCCATGGTGCAACAAAGGGCAATTTGGGAGTAAAAAGAGGAAACACCCGAGAATCAAAGCGGATCCAGTTGGAAATGATGCGCTGGGTAGAAGGAAGAGGCCAATAGTTTGATTGCCTCAGCGCCTCTTCTATCAGGTCCCCAATACCTGCCGAGATAACCACAGCTGGAACATCAGCCGTCTCCAATCGGTTTAGAAACGCTAAAGCTTCCATCCTGCACAAATTACAACATTCATTGAAATGGCGGTTATCATGTTCCGCTTGTCAATTCAAAAGAGGTATAAATTAACCTGAGCTGGATTTGAGCAGCTTTCATGATAGTCGGCAGTTGATAGCGATAAATGTGGGCATTCTCGGTGACAAGACGGTTGTAGTACTGCCAGTACCAGAGAAACTTCTGCTGCCTTCGCACTTGAGCATCGGAGCTTTCCTCGGCTGCATGAGCGGCCAGAGTTTCTTGCAGCTGGAAATAAGCAGGCAGGGAGGGTCGGCAGTCAAGTGAAGCAAGAGTCAGGAGGAACCATGAGCTGACGTTTGGAGGCATTCGGGCAGGCAGCCTCTTCAAGAGCCTCGTGGACCATCGGGCAGTACTCGCCTTTCTTCGTAACACAACGGCTTAGCGTGTGGTCAAAGTCCATCAACACCTGTACAGCAGCAGTCTTCAAGAATTTGTGGGAATGGATCAGATGAACCAGTAGATTTTCAGCCCCTCCGCTAATCATGGAAGTTAGTTTAGTTGTGCTGCCAATGGATGAAAAGAGAGCTCTTTCCAAGAGCTTATGGACACCTTCCATAGCTATCATTCGCATTTATTGCAGCATAACTCTGCAAGGACCATTTTTGGGTAGTCGAAGGCCGCAATAGCGGTGTGCCAAAATATTTGATTGTGTTAAACAAAAGCGCATTCAGAAACAGGTATTTATGGGTGATATTTGCACGTATCGTTGACATTTAATAAACTTTAAACATTCAAAATAAAATACAGAAAGTTCCGAAAAATCCATCTCCACGCATTCATCTCTCTACACTTGAGGCGGTTAACACAGCTTCACTTTAACGGATGCAATCTAGCTCAGCTACTAATCGAGTAAGCCTTAGTTTTGCGCATATTTTCATATATGTAGCAGCTGGCTTTTTGTTTTGTTTGTGAGAAAATGATGAATCTTTCTTCCGCACGAAAGTCCATAAAACACGATTCTGATGAAAGGGAATCCCGAAAAGCGATCCAAGCTGCTTCCTGCAGCACAAGCAGTCAGACATAATACTGGACTGGCTAAAACCGAACTAAAACCATATTTACACCTGCCATGAGAGCATCCAACCGGATCAAACATTCGTGAGACTGACAAATCTTGGTCACAAATCGCAGCTGCTGAAAAAGTCCCAGATAAAATATCCCTCACACACCGAAAAAACAGCCAATCAACGCCTTGTTCTAGAAGGAGAAGAAAAGCGAGCGTAGCCGTGAGATACTGGAGACATAATTAGGCAAATGTGCTGAGGTGGATGGGAATGGAGTAAGGGGGAAGGAGGAGGCTAAAGGTGGGTGATGTAGCAGGAGGTCTCGCCGTCATGCGCGGCCGGCTGGTAGATCGTCTCTCCGCTCTTCAACTTCCCGCTCACCTGCATCCCCGCCAGCGACGCCAGAACGTCATCCTCGTCCGCGTTCTCCTTCCCAGCCTTCATCTTCGCCACATCCTCCTCCTCCTCCTCTTCCCCGTCCAGATCCAGCGCCCGACAAAGCTCCTGCAAATGCAGTCGGTGGAGATGATGAGGAGAGGTGGAGATGAATAGGATGAGACATGAGGAGGAGGGTGCAGGACGGAGGAGGATGCGAGGGGATGGCCGATGAAGAGCGGCTCTCCGTCCTCTAGGCCGCTCAGGGACTCCGTGCTTCGCCACTCCTTGCTCACCTTCTCCGCACTCTGCACACCTCTTATTTCGCCACCAGACAGCATCAAGAAGCTCCCAACTGATTTCGCCTCCGCGTCCAGCAGGTCCTGGAGCGAGAACACGGAGCAGGGGGTGCCCGGCGTCGCCGTCCCCGTCCCCAACGTCGTCATCCCCGTACCCTGCCCACCTCTGGGGCTCGGTCTGCTGGCCGGAGATTGGAGCGGCTGTAAGATAGGAGAGGGGTCTAAGGAGAAGGAGACAGAAGGGGAACCTTGAGGATGCGCTGAAGACGAGAGGCGTTGGAGTGTTTGCGGAGTTCCTGCGGCGTGAGTCCGTTTTGTTCCCGATTGTACTTGATGAACTGGAAGAAGGGATTGCGGATGGAAGCGGGGAGTTTGAAGGAGAGGTGAAAAGGGGACGCTCTTGAGGCGGGCCTGCTTCTCCTTGCCCTCGGGCATGCTCTGGACATAGGCGTAGAGACGGGCGAGCTCCGTGGCCGTGTTGATGGCCGCCACATCCGCCTACCACTCCACTACTCTCAGTGGCCAGCAGAAAATAGAAATGGCAAGAGGACGGGGACCTGAGAGCGATCACGATCGCAGTGGGTGAGGCAAGACTGGACTTCCAGGGAGTCGGCGAGGCTGGCGGGGAGTCGATCGGCGAGGAGACGTCCCTTGGCGGCCTTGCGACGAGCCCAGTCCTGGCGAAGGTCGGCCAGCAGGGCTGGTGGGACTTTGAAGACCTCGTGGGCGTACTTTATCACCATCCCCAGCAGCTGTACACCTGCCAACGCCGTTCATGAAACCGCTACACTTTTGGAAAGGGAAAAGGAATGGGGTGGAAACCTTTCTTGACTTCGTCGACTTTGCCGATAGGGCTGAAGCGGAAGAGGGAAGGGGCGAGGCAGGTGGCCACTGCCGTTGTGTCCATTTTACTCGTCGAGCTGGCGACCTCAAGCATAGCCATTCCACGCATCCTGTTCAAATGTCTAAGTGGAAAGACGGGGAACCTCCTTGGCCAGGTCCAGGAGCATGTGGAGAACGTCGCGATTCTCAGCCGGGAGCAGGAGGAAGAGCAGCCTCACCGTGTTGATCTACAATTGTTACGTCGAATGCATTCAGGGAAGGGAAAGGCAAAGCAGGCGACCGTTTTCAGGTACTTCTTGTGCTGCTCCTTCTGTGTCAACTTGAAGGTGTTCAGTTCACCCGGCACCAGAAGGTTCTCTGCACCCTTTCCCGTCCCAGCAAATAGCGATAGATGAAAAGAGGGCCAAACCCATGAGGCGAACATAGACTGGAGCATGACGATTGGTAAGGACGGTCTCGGGGAGATCCATGAGGAAGTTCTGGAGGTAGTCCATTAGAGGCTAAGTTCATTAGAGAAGAGTGTTTGGAGGGGGGACTTTGAGGATGTCGGCAGCATCGTGGACGGCGTAGGAGGCCAGGTCCACAGTTTCCCCCTCGCACAGGGCATGGCGAAGCTGACGCTGGCGCTCCTGACTCCCGCACTTTCGGAACAGCCCTTCTACGTCCACATCTCAAACACCAATACCTCTCGCTCTTTTACCAGACGAGCATAGAGCCGAGCTAATTCATTTTCTAATCACCCACGCATAATCGCCCGACAAACAAGCTT
>JASANA010001423.1:0-42659 GCA_030248095.1 Ptycholaimellus sp. GST1_10 | reverse complement strand
GTTCTCAGACGGTAGCTGTGAGTACGGGAGCGTGGAGCATTTCGTGCAAGTGAGTCTGCTCTCCCACATGGGCCTCATCCGGAGTCCATGGCCGTTCTGGAAGAAAAGACCGCCGCCGCCGCCATCAGCAGGGCTCAGGCTGCCATCCGCAACGCTGTCCCTCCTGGTTTGCTTTCTACTCTTCCTCCTCCCTTTTCTCGACTCTTCCTCCGCTCATCTCCCACCATCCCTCCATCCCTTCATCTTCTACTCATCCTGAATGGGATTCCTGAAGGCATGGACGCAGCGTACATGCAGAACTATCTGTCGCTCTGTCGCGACTCCTTCTACCTGAAGAGCCTTCCAACTCCGCTTCGACAAGAACCCGGACTTCAAGAGTAGGGCCGAGAGAAGTAGAGGACGGAATGGAAGAGTAAGATGATTGATGTTGCAGACCAGTTGACGAAGACAGGGAAATCCCTGCTGGTCTTCTGCGACGCCGAGGACAAGGAGTACGGGGTGGGCATGGACGAGGTATCCTTCAAGTACTGGATGCAGCAGGAGGGCGTCTCCACCTGCTCCCCTTACAAGTGGATGCTCAAACCTCAGTCGGCCCAACTCAGGGTGTCGAGTCTGGAGTCAGCCCTCGGTTCCGCTCTTTGCATCCAGCTGCTTGCTTAGATTCAAAGAGGGTTGGTTTGATTGAAGGGCGCAACCGATTGGGTCTGATTCTGATGGAGATCCGCGATGGCGGCCTCCCGGAGATGCCGGAGGAGGCGGGGACGGTGGAGGAGAAGGGCACCGAGAAGGGCTCCGCTGGGAGGCTCTCCCTGACCGCCCCCTCTTCACCGTCGGCGACATCACCGTCTCCGACAACCTCATTGCCCTCCTTGGCCCCTTTCTACCCCTCAGCAATCGGTTACTCCCCTCCTCCTCACCTTCTTTTCTCATCATTCAACCAAAGTCCTGCCACAGATACGCTATCCCCATCGTAATCAAGGGGTTCAAGTACCGCTCTGTTGAGCACTATGTCTATTACAAGTTTCTGGAGGCTTACGGCGCCACCGAGAAGGAGAAAGAAAAGGTCACCCTCTATTCCGTTGCTGGAATAGTGTGAAAGTGAGTGAAAATACAGGTGAAAACGACGGCGAACCCCTGGAAGCTGCACCAGATCTTGTCCAAACTGATCAACCCGAAAACGGCCAACTTCGATGCGGAGAAATACGCGAAGTGCTGCGAGAAACTGGAGAAGCTCTACCGCCGCGCCATGAGCGTCAAGTTCACCCGCTATCCCAAACTGGCCAGCCTTCTCGTCGCCACCGGAGACTCATTCCTCATCGAAACTCTCGGTTGGCCTACCAATTTCCCTTCTCCCACCCCTCTACTGCCCTCCCTGCTCAGGCTATGATGATAGCGAGTGGAGCATCGGGACTTCGGAGCGGGGAGATCCAGCACATCCTCAGCAAGCCCTACATGGAGGCCAGCAAAGTGATGGCCTGGACCTCGGCTGGTGGAGGGGAGCGACCCCCAAAGAACCTCCGCACCGTCGGCCTCAACAAAACCGGCTCCATACTCATGCAAATGCGCACTCTCTTCATCCAATCCGAGGTGAGCAGAGGAAAATGGAGGGTAAAGGTGGCGGGATGAGGGAAGGGTGTAGGTGGAGGAGCTGGGGCTGCAGCCTCGCCGGATGCGGCGATCACGAGCCAGATCTCGGAGCACCTCATCTGCTTCACCCCCGAGAGCGTCTTCGCCACAATAGCACCACAGCCTTTCAAGCACGAAACTCAGTCCTGGCCCACCGTCCAGCACTTCATCCTCGCTCAGGGTTTACCCACCATATGACTGGGCCCCATCATATGGCTCTTTCACCTAAAGAGTGGTTGAGGGGCGAGCCAGTTGGGTTTCGCGGAGTCGGTGAAGGCTGAGATTCTGGGCACCGAGGACCCGCATGCTGCCTGCGTCAAGTTCGCCCAGGACATACAGGAGCTGAGTCCCCCTTTGGACGATCTTCTTCAGTGGTATCACTCAGGTGACTACAACTTCCTCTCCCACTTCTTTAACTGCGTCGAAGAAAGGGTGAGTTGGTGGCTCAGGCGAAGGAGATGCAGCGAAGAAAGGCCTTCGTCTTCGCCTGGAGCAACAGCCGGGGCAAATGCGAGCTTTGCTGGACACCCAAGACGCTTTCCTCGTTCACACCGTCCGCTACCTATCCTCCCAGTTTCATTGGGGTCTCCCACCTCGCCCTCATTATTCCTATTATTTTCATCAAGGAGACAGTGAATGTTTGCAGGCATCGGGATGCGGGAGAAAGATTTGCGAAGCTGGATGCACCTCCGCAGCATTCCCACCGTCCAGCTGGCCAATCTCTGTGCCCAGCCCCTCATCAAGGTCTCTCCAACCCCTTTCTCTTCCATAAGTGAAGATGGTTTGGGTGCAGCGGCCAGCGTTCCTGGGCGGCAACCGGATGGGTTGGCTGCTGATGGAACTGCGACGGGAGTTCACCCTACGCGGCGTCTTTCCCAGCAAACTACCCGAGCTCACCATGACGCCTGAGCAGATTCTTGGCTCCGACTCCGCCTTGGAGGACATGGACCTCTGGGACGACGACCTTCCCGTACCCCACGCCTCCGCCCTTTGGCCCAGTCTTTCTCCTCCTCCTTCTTACTCTATCACTGCTCAGCCCTCTTCTACATTCCCAGACCCTTTCCTCCTGCTGGCCAAACGCTCCTGGGACAAGCGCCTCATCACCCAGGCTCTCTTCAGACCCCCGCCACCCGCCTGGCTGCACCAGCCCCATCCTGCACCTCTTGGTTCCCATTTCCTCCTCCGCCCAATCATCTGCCTTCCATTCATCCTTCCTCCCATTCAAGACGAAGGCATTCCTGTGCCTGTGGGCGAGCCCGGGCCGCTAATGCACCCGGAGCTTTCCACGTCACCAAAGAAAGGTTCCATCAACCATCTTCCCAGCGCCTCCTTCTCACTGCCTCTACCTGAAGCAGAGAAGGAGATGGGAGAGGTGACGGACGAGGACATGGATGCAATGTCGGAGCCGGAGCTACGCGCTTTCGTTCTCGCTTACGTCAGCAAACTCCGAGGCCTTCAGCAGGCCACCATGATGCAGAACGAGCAACTACGGTTACCCGCTTTCTACCTTGGCGCTGAAGAGAGGGTGTTGAAGCTGAAAGGGGATCTAGATACCTGGAGTCTGAGCTGGTTCGTCTGAAAGGTCTGCGGGAGCAGCTTGAAGCGGAAGAGCGAGAAGCGGCAGCCCCACCCCCGCCGCTTCCTCCTCAGTCTCAGTCCCTGCCTATTCCTCCCAGGCAAAGACCTCCAAGGCCTAGCCAGGTATTCCTCCTCCTTCTCTTCCCTTCTCTTTCCAAGCATAGAAGTGAAAGATTATGAAAAAGAAATGTGACTTGTGCAGGAGAGGGGCGAGGACGGATTGACGGAGGAGGAGAGGAACTTGAAGCTCGTCCAGGAGCGCATGGCTCAGCTTGTCCAAACTCAGATGACTCAGCCCACTTCCGCTTCTATACCTCCGCCTTCCAATCAATCGTCCCCACTCTTTTTCACTCCACTGCCACTTCTTCTCCTAATTCCTACTTTTTTAGGCCGGGCAGAAGCGAGGAAGAGCCTCCAATGGAATACCCCAGGGAAAGACTAGGTTACTCATTGATTTTCGCAATGTAATCTATTTGATATTTCTTGCAGTAGAAAGACAAGCAGTAGTAGAAGAGGTTCGGAAGCCCGCAACTCCACCTCCTCCAAAGGCACCGAAGCCACCACGGGAAGATGCCGAAGATGGCGAGATTTCCAGCTCTGATGAAGATTGACATTTAGCCACTTATATTTATTATTTTCTTTCAATAAGCGGATCTTTTTCTCGTGCTTTTAATTTATTAAGACGGTTAATTGTTTATGCATAAAAATTGTTCTTGTTGTATTCATCGCTATTCAAAGTCTTTGAAGTAATAAAACCAGTGCTTGAGAGATAACATATAAGGCATTAGACAACAAGGCCAAGTAAGTAAACTAATCATAGGCCACGTGAAACTTCATTGAAATTATACTATTTCGATTTTGCACATTTATAACGTGCGATTGAAGAAAGTTAATCGCAGAAAAAAGCATTCCTTCTCTGAAATGCACGACAAAGTTAGGTCCACCAATTACACCAAGTGACAATAATACAAACCTACTAGACTGTAGAAAAACGCAATACTTGATAAGCAATGGGCAAGAGCAAGTATGACTGGCCCAGGAAGCAAATAAAATGCA
Source organism: Ptycholaimellus sp. GST1_10 (assembly GCA_030248095.1). Taxonomy (NCBI): domain Eukaryota; kingdom Metazoa; phylum Nematoda; class Chromadorea; order Chromadorida; family Chromadoridae; genus Ptycholaimellus; species Ptycholaimellus sp. GST1_10. The sequence continues at coordinate 38,399 of JASANA010001423.1, read as the reverse complement.
CGCTCGGCAAATATGCGCGAGAAATCACGCGTTGACCTTTACGCCTTCTCAACTACTTCATTCTTTCCATCCACAAGCTGGCCTGTATTTCTCTCTCAGCTACGCTTGTTAGCTGGTGATGATACTGATTGCAGAAGCCCTCGAGGCAAGATTATATGTATTGAGTAGAGCGGGTAGCTAGCAGGCTGTAAGTCTTCGTCCACCTTTTTCTCAGCTAGGTGGAAAGCGGTCAATTCTGTTGAGCGAGCAAAGAAATTGGCATTGAAAGGGATGGGGTCACCGAATGGCACTTCGCTTCCTCCAAGACTTCTTCGCCAGGACCTCTGCGACTACGAACCTGCCTCCAATCTTGCATTCAATGAGCGGGTGCAAATTTGTTCAATTGAACTTTTCACCCATCAGCGTAGCCATTTTAGATAAAAAGTGCCCGTAAATCCGGACAAGATATCGCTCACTTTGGATTTGGACAATCACCGTTCCCGATTCCGCAGTCTTTCATCCAAGGCCTCTGCAAATACGCTGCCTGCGCCGAGTACTTACCCGCTGCCGGTTCCTACGCCATCCCATATATATTTTTCCAAAAAAGCGACATTCCATATTTACAGTGAATGAAAATTGCAGGATTGCTTAGAAGCCTCAAAATGTGAGACTGGAAGAAAGTAGTTGTGGACTGTAGGTCTGCTGGAGTTACGCCAGGGCATCCTGGATTGGCACCGGCGCTGGGACGGAGTGGATCATTACAGAGTGGAGGATGTCATTGTCGCGCCGGGCTCCAAGGAACTACTCTACCTAACTCTACACGTCTTCGGCGGTGGTCTGCTTCACCCCCTTCCTTTTCCCTTTCTTCCGAGACAGAGGCCATGCAGAGGTGATCCTAAGCACTCCCGCTTGGACTACCTACAGACCCCAGACGGTGCTCAGCCAGAAGCACTCCCACATCCTACATACACGTCGGGAGGACAAGTACAAAATCACTCCACTACTCATTCGCACGGTTCCCATCTTTGCACTATTTACTTCTCCTTGCTTATCAAAGGCTGTCCTTAGCTCTGCCAATCGGAGCACTGGAAACCGGATGTGCCCAAAATCCTCATCTTCAACAATCCCAACAATCCAAGTGGCCAGGCATATACAGAAGAAGAGCTGAAAGCCCTCGCGTAACTCCGCCAAACCCTATTTCTGGAAAAAAGAAAAGCAATGGGCTTGAGGATTACATTCCGATCAGAAGGGATTTATGTGCTAAGTGACGAAATCTACGGACGGCTGCAGTTCGAGGGTAAGTTCGTGAGCATGGGAAGCGTGTACCCGGAAGGCAGCATCATCACATCCGGCTTCAGCAAGTGGGCCAGTGCTGGCGGATGGCGCGTTTCTCTTCTTCTTCTCTTTCTTTTATCACCTCATCTTCCTCTCCATTCAAGGCTGGCTACGCACTATTTCCACCGGAGTTGGAGGAGCTCTGCCGCGCAGTGCAAAGCAGCGGGAGCCACACATTCACCTGCGCCCCCACTCCAATCCAGCACGCTCTCGCATCCGCCCTTCAGGACTCCAGCCATTCGATCTACCTCTCCGTTCTTTTCACCACTTACTCACTCTCTCACTCTGCACCTCCTTTCTTCCTCCTTGCCAGAAATGCCGTCAGATCTTAGCCTGGGTGAGCGACTTCTGCAGCCGCAATTTGGCCTCCGTCGGCATCGCCGGCTTCCCTTCCCAGGTCTACCCCTAAACCTACAGTGATAGTTAGTGCAAGTGGCGCCGTCCTCAGGGCGGCTACTATTACATGGCGGACTTCGAAGCACTGCGTGAGCGAATGGGCAAAGCAGGCCTCCGAAACGGGACTCAGATGTGCGAGGCCCTGCTCAGCCAAGCTGGAGTGGCCGTGAGCGCTTTTTTCTCGCCAGAGCTTGATAGGAGTGAGAGGTTGTGCTGGGCAGCTGATGCCGTGCGATCCGACGTGCCTGCGTCCGGAGGGGAGAGCTCACAGTCCGCTTCTGCTTCATCAATTTCGACGGCAAAGCTGCCATGCAGGTGGACAGCCCAACAGTGTCCACTTCAGCTCTGGACTACGAACTCTACTTTAGATGATGGATGAAAAGCCAGAGCTGACAGGGGATGACTTTGTCAAAGTCTGCTGCGAAGATACTGTGGCCGGAGTTGAGGTTATAGAATCCGTTCCATCAGTTTCAGGCTTGTTTTAACAATGCAGTTCCAGAGACTCATGAACTGGGCACGGGACCTGCCTCAAGCTTAGAAGAAATAAAGCCGGCTCATTTTTCAGTCCAAGAATTAGCATGATCGCATTTAATTTGTGATACGAAAGAGGTGCCTTAGTTTGTTGTGAAGCAAAAAACTTGAGCGGATTGTAGAGCTACTTTACAGGATGGAGGCAGAGTGAAGTGGTGAGTGAGGTGAGAGGAAGTGGGCTCTGTGGGGCAATAGAGGCAATGGAGGGTGATGAGGGGAATGGAGGGGAATGGAAGTAGGAGGGAGGGAGGTAGGAGGTAGGAGGAGGGCGCCTGCTTGGAGCCCGCCGCAATGGACTCTGATTTCCCTCAGCGACACTCCCCGACTTCTTACTGCCGCCCCTGCCCTCAGGAAGAGGACATTTGGGACTCCATTAGCCGTCGCTCCAAACCTCCCCTGCTTTCTTATTCTCCTTCCTCTCCGCCCTCCTTCAGCCATGCATGGAGCCCTCCCTGTCCTTCCTTGGCCTCACTTCCCCGCCTGCCTCTCTACTTCAACTTCAGCCAGTGGCAGGGCAGGCTACTCCCGGATGTATGGAATGGTTGAGGGCCTGGGCCAAGCCTGCCTCTGGATCTAATGAAGCCCGCCTGGGTGGTGGTGGAGGGTGTTTGGGAGGGGATGGATAGATGGAATGGTATAGCAGTCCTCCCTCCTTCACCCCTCCCACCTCCTCTCCCTTCCTTACCCAGCCAACAGGGCCCAGATGGCCTCTGGGAGCCGTGGAGGCCCTGGACGCAGCGCCTCGCCTTTAGGCCAGCGGGGGGGGGGCAGGGCAGGGTAGAGGAGAAGGAGGGAAGGAGGCATCGATTTTCAAACATCCCCTCTCTTCTGCCCCTGTAAGGCTAAGCCTCCCTCTCCTTCTCCTTCCCTCCATCCACTCCCCTCCCCTCCTCTCGCGTCCTCCCTCCCCCTTCACAACACTAAGAGAGGGCGCGACCAGCCTTCCTTTCCCTGAGTCATAGACTGGACGCCACTCCCCCCACCAATCCTCCTCTACTGCCCTCCCACCCCCCACTGCCCCCCAGGCCCCTTTGGCCCCTAGGAGGCCAGGCGCGCGGTCCTTCCACTCTCCCAGTCATTCCTACCTCGCCGACGCCGCGCTGCCCCTGTGCCAGTGTGTCTGTGAGTTTGCTGCCTCTTCTTCCACTCCCACTGCCTAGCCGTCAAGCCAGCAGCCCAGCTGAGAAGCCAAAATGCGCGAAGTCATCTCCATCCACGTCGGACAGGCTGGTGTTCAGATCGGTCTCCTTCCTCTTCTTTTTCCTAGCCTCAACCATTCATTCCTGCTGCGCTAGGGAATGCTTGTTGGGAGCTGTACTGTCTGGAGCATGGGATCCAGCCGGACGGACAGGTGAGCCTCCATCCACATCCTCCCCTATCACCTCTCTTCCAACCCTCATCCCCCCACAGATGCCAAGCGACAAGAGTCTGGGCGGCGGCGATGACTCCTTCAACACCTTCTTCTCCGAGGTTTCCTTCCACGCCCTCGCTCCCTCTTCCCTCCTCCAACGCCATTGGTCTAGACGGGAACTGGGAAGCATGTGCCGCGAGCGGTGTTCGTCGATCTGGAGCCCACCGTCATCGACGAGGTCCGAACGGGAACCTACCGCCAGCTGTTCCTTCCTCAATTCTTTCCTTCCTCCTTCCTCATGCCAGAAGTTGGCCATAGGTTCCACCCAGAGCAGCTGATCACGGGGAAGGAGGACGCCGCCAACAACTACGCCCGCGGACACTACACCATCGGAAAGGAGATCATGTTCATTTGTTCTCTGTTGGAGTGGTGATGAGTGAAGGAAGGTGATGGTTGTTGAGTGATCTGACGCTGGACCGAGTGCGTCGGTTGGCGGACGCGTGCACTGGGCTGCAAGGCTTCCTGGTCTTCCACTCCTTCGGCGGCGGCACGGGCTCAGGCTTCACCTCCCTGCTGATGGAGCGGTTGTCGGTGGACTTCGGGAAGAAGTCCAAGCTGGAGTTCTCCGTCTACCCAGCGCCGCAGGTGTCCACGGCCGTGGTGGAGCCTTACAACTCCATCCTGACGACCCACACGACGCTGGAGCACTCGGACTGCGCCTTCATGGTGGACAACGAGGCCATCTACGACATCTGCCGGCGCAACCTGGACATCGAGCGCCCCTCCTACACCAACCTCAACCGCCTCATCGGACAGATCGTCTCCTCCATCACCGCCTCCCTACGCTTCGACGGGGCGCTGAACGTGGACCTGACGGAGTTCCAGACCAACCTCGTCCCCTACCCCCGCATCCACTTCCCCCTCGCCACCTACGCCCCCGTCATCTCCGCCGAGAAGGCCTACCACGAACAGCTCTCCGTCGGCGAGGTCACCAACATGTGCTTCGAGCCCAACAACCAGATGGTCAAGTGCGACCCGCGGCACGGGAAGTACATGGCCGTCTGCCTCCTCTACCGCGGCGACGTCGTCCCCAAGGACGTCAACGCCGCCATCGCCACCATCAAGACCAAGCGCTCCATCCAGTTCGTGGACTGGTGCCCCACCGGCTTCAAGGTCGGCATCAACTACCAGCCCCCCACCGTCGTACCCGGCGGCGACCTCGCCAAGGTCCCCCGTGCCGTCTGCATGCTCTCCAACACCACCGCCATCGCCGAGGCATGGGCTCGTCTCGATCACAAGTACTCCTTCTTACTTCCTCTTCCTCTCTTCACGTAGAACTGAATCAGGTTTGACCTGATGTACGCAAAGCGGGCGTTTGTCCACTGGTACGTGGGCGAGGGCATGGAGGAGGGGGAGTTCAGCGAGGCCCGTGAGGACCTCGCCGCCCTGGAGAAGGACTACGAAGAGGTCCCTCAACTAACTCCACTTCCTTTCTCCCCCTCACCTATTTGTCTTTAGGTGGGTGTGGACTCCATGGAAGGAGAGGGGGAAGAAGGAGAGGAATACTAGGCCACCAAAAGGCCTATCCACCAACTGCGACTCCTTTTATAGTTTCATTCATTAGCTTGTAGGCTTTGCTGCGCTTCTTTGCTTCCTTCCAATGACCCTCCTTCCTTCCGATACGTGTTCTGACATTCCCAGCCTCGCACCACTCTGCCTATTCCATGCTTTCTTTCACTAGCCACACACCATGTATCGCATCACGATCAACCTCCTGCCTATCTCCAATTACACCTTCAAACACGAACTTATTAACTGCATGTAATCAGAACAATATTTTACTATAATTCAATAGGACTATAAAAATGACAAAATTCGAGAAAAGTGAGGCGAGGGCATAGATTCATGAAAGTGAAGGTGGTTGGGCTAGTTTGGCGGTGTTGGAGTAGCGCTTAAATCCGCCCACATTCTTCTTGTGCCTTCTTCTTGGAAAAAAGGTGGAAACCAAATCCAGGGAGAAAGAAGGTGGTGGAAGAGGCTTAGTTACAGGTTGTTTGGAATAGTTGCAAATCGAAGTCCTTTCTCTTGTCAATACTGTGACTTCATAATATATCATCCATTTCTGCTTAGTGTTTAGTTTACCGATTGCCGTTTTAAATTTTTTTACTTCCAAATCAGAATTGTCACAATCATTGTGTTTATTTATTTACATGAATGTGGCAAGATAATAGAACAAAGCATAAATTACAAAACTATTTGCAAAAATAGCTTAAATTCAATGTAGCTAAATTCAATGTTCAATTAGTTGAATTAATAATACTTATATTCTCAGTTTATGAATTGTATTGCTAAAATTCAATTTTGCCCCGTTTAATTAAGATTTGCCACTAACTTGCAAAATTTCATTTTAAAAACCTTGTTATTTTAAAATTCCATCCGTCTAAGAAAATCCATTCATCTTGTTCGTTCGTTGCGGCAGCTATTGACATTTCCAGAGCGGCTTACGTGGTCCGACATTCAAAACAAGTCTAGCCTAGGGCTTCTCAGAATTTTGAACTAAAATAACAAGCTAACTGCCGCTTTTTCTCAACCTGAAGTAAACTGCAGGTGATGATAATAGGACTAAAGGAAGTGAGCGTGAGAACTGCTTATGTTCAGATTTTAAGCTGCTATATCAGGAAAGCCACATTCGAATGCATGACACTCACACAAAAAGAACCAAGCTCTCACAAAATCAAAAATTGACCAAAACTTATTATAATTGTGGTTTGTTAAACCTCGTGCGTGGAATGCTAAACAGACAGACTGCCTACCCGTGCATCATTTCTGGCTTTATTAGTTGAGGCAAAGAATCTGTTTCTTATTTAATGTTCTTTGCCAGCAATTCTTGGCATAATATACCGCCCGAGCTCAATGGACATAATTTGGTTTATCCATGCTCTTAAAGCAGAGGGAGGATGGGAATGTTAAGCGCCCTAAGGCCTGAAGTGAGCGTCTTGGGATCCCTCGCATCCTCGCATTTTTATGCGCACAAAATGTGAAAGGGGGTGGATGTAGCTTTTGGCGGGAATGGGTGTGTGTGTGTGTGTGTCTCAGTGTGTGGTCCTCTCAAGCCTGGCGTACTGTCCCCTTCATTTTCTCATAGGGAATGAGAGCTGCGACGTGTCTCTTCGTACGCGCTCTCTCCACCCAACCACCATATTGCCTTACTACAATCAGCCTCGGTTATATACCCGCCGCCGGTGTGGACGGGGACGGTGGAGACGAGGCCTCCTCCGCTGCACATCGAGGACGACGTCCCTCTACCCCATCCCCTTGTCTCACGACCCCCGGCCAAGAAACCTCGCCTAGAAACCCCGCGCAAAATGGTTTCCCATTTTGCCTCTTGCGGGAAGGGAGGGAGAGGTCCGCGACACATCCTCCACCTCAGCAGCACCTCCAGAACGACAACCTCCAGACCTCTTTGCCACCCTCCATCTCAAAGCCCTGCAACTTTATAAAATACAAAAAATCGGCAATTTTCAAAACTTAAAAAATTCGACAAAAATTGAATTTTAAATTTTGACCGTTCATATTTTACAAGTCTAAAATGCTACAGCATGCGAAGTTTATGAATTTTCAATCATGAAAAAGATCTAGACATGATAAAACACAATCGTTATTTATTTTAAAAACAACTAAAATTCATTTTGAGCAAAAATTTTAACAGATTCACATCATTCATATTGGCCATCTTAAAACTCAACTGCTCATTCATAAGCAGGCGGCAATTTATGGCAGAAACATTGCCTCAGTAAATCACACTGGTTTTTGCTAAAATAGCGAGTTTGTTTGAACCATATTAAATAATTTTAGGCCTCAAGAATTCGACCATTATTGACATTAAAATCAAAATCAATCACATTGTAAATGCCTGCAAAATGTAGCTTTATCTTTGCTAATTTCTTTTTGATTTCAGTTTTTTTACTTTTTACAAAAAGTTAAATAAAAAATTATGTTTAGAAAATTTATTATTTGTTTAAATTTTATGGAATTTCTGTTCGTTTGCGATTTAGTTAGTTTTTGCTAGTTTTTGCTAGTTAATTTTTTTAAAGCATTTAATTGCCAGAATTGCCGCCTGCTTATGAATGAGCAGTTGTTTTAAGATGGCCAATATGAATGATGTGAATCTGTTAAAATTTTTGCTCAAAATGAATTTTAGTTGTTTTTAAAATAAATAACGATTGTGTTTTATTTTGTCTAGATCTTTTTCATGATTGAAAATTCATAAACTTCACATGCTGTAGCATTTTAGACTTGTCTAGATCTTGGCCATGTGGAAAACATACTTATATTGTTTGCATTTTAATGAACAAGACTAACCAGTTTTGCCACATGAACAAGGCTTCAAACAATGCTGAGACCTTTCAAAATTTCTAGAATTTTGCCATCTGGAGCAGACATTTGGCTTCGATTGATGCGTATATATGTCCTAGGTTTCAAACGAGAATTCCTTCAATCGATTCGATTTTGTGATATCTACCACCATTCTTAGTTGGGTCGAGGTCATTTTCTAACAAGAATAAAATGCTACAGCATGAGCTGCTTATGAATTGTCAATCATCATAAAGAACTAGACAAGGTGTGACAAAATCGTGATAAATTTAGATTTAAATTATAAACCATTTTGAGTCAAAATTTTAACAGGTTCATCTACGAAATCCACTGAGCATTCATAAGCAGGCGGCAATTTATGGCACTAAACTTGTCATTTCGTTTATTCTAGTTTTTATTTTGTCTTTAATTTTTGATTAAATTATGTTATTTGTGAACTTTACTAAATCAGAAAAAGCCTCTTACAGAAAAATACATGTAAAATTTGAAAAGTGATTTGAAAAGAAAAAATTGATCATGTTGCAAATGCTAGCAAAAGTTAACTTTACTTTAGCTAATTTCAATTTAACTTTAAATTTGATTGTTTTATTTTGTTACACCTCATTTTGTAAACTTATAAGTTTATTGGGTTGTACGAACTTTCGTTCCCAGGAAATTTCGTTCCCGAACTTTCATTCCCGAACTTTCGTTCCCCGAACTTTCGTTCCCAGGAATTTTCGTTCCCGAACTTTCGCTCCCGCATGATGGCATTGCTTCAAAGTATCACCCACATGGATTTTCATGCCAAAATTAAGCAGATTTCATTGAAAAGCGATGGATTTATGCTTGTTCCGATTTTTGAAACATCAAAATTGTAGGTTTTTGTCATAATTAGGGAAACAATAAATATTTTGTAAATTCCTTATAACAAATTCATAATTCATTTTGCCAGCTTCAAGAGATCACTTTGATGGACGTACCTACAAAAATTCTGGCAATTTCATTGAAAAACCATGGATTAATAATTTTTTGTACTCTGAAACATCAATATTTTGGACTTTAGGAAAAAATTAAAAAATTACACCAAGGGCCAAAATTGCAAAATCAGTAAATTTCGTTGAAAACCCGCGGAGTATGGGCCTGGGACAGACAAATATAGTTTTTTATCAATTAATAGAGTAATTTAGATATTTATGAAATAACCAGAAAAGTATTAATATTATTTTTTGTAGGCAGGAATCTCGTGGGGGGAAGGAATGTTTGGGAACGAAAGTTCGGGAACGAAAGTTTGTGGAATGAAAGTTCGGGAACGAAAGTTCGGGAACGAAAGTTCCTGGGAACGAAAGTTCGTGATACCGTTCATTGTGACCAAAAATTCAGAGAATTTAACAATTTTTTTATTACACTAGTTGTATTTTCTATTTTATCATTCACTAATTTTTGTCCTCTTTGTGCCAAAATTGCCGCCTGCTTATGAATGCTCAGTGGATTTCGTAGATGAACCTGTTAAAATTTTGACTCAAAATGGTTTATAATTTAAATCTAAATTTATCACGATTTTGTCACACCTTGTCTAGTTCTTTTTGATGATTGACAATTCATAAGCAGCTCATGCTGTAGCATTTTATTCTTGTCTAGGTCTTGGCCATGTGGAAGACATATTTACTTGCCACATGAACAAGGCTTCAAACAGTCATTGGGAAAAATCCATCGCTTAGTGTTGTTGTTTGGTAGGTAATTTCATGATCCATGAAGCTCAAACCTAACCTGACCATCAGTAGATAAAAAAATTGAATTATTAGAACTTTTCCAGGTTTTTTTCAAAATTTCACGATTTTCTCCATCTAGGTCTCACTGAGAGCTTTTGATTGAAATATATGTTATAGGTTTCATCCAATATCCATGGAGTTGTAGCTTGTGACATGCAACCATCGAAAAACTCGATTGCCCATTCATAACTAGGACGCCATAGGATCTATCTTTCTACCACCAACCATTCATAGCTAGGTCGATGTCTCTAAGACCCCATAAAGCTCACAAACCTATTGCATACAAGCTAACCTATGCATCAGTTTTAAAAAACTGCGCAGTTTGGCTTCATTGAAACATAAGCGAAATGGGTAGAGCACAAAATCCAACCAAATTGCTCTCAAAAACTTGAATTGATTGGGAAATTTCTCCATAATACTTATTACAAAAAGAGCACCACTGAAAAGCTGAAGCAATTTGCTAAAACACATAATTCTTGGATTTTTGAATTTCGCTTTTGTTCTAAAATTAGAACACTTCAAAGACAGAGAAGTCATATTTTTTTTACATTTTTTCAGGTTTTTTCAAAATTTCTAAAATTCTAAGGCTAAAATCAAATTTCCACGATTTTCGTCATCGAGATCTCCTTACAAGCTTTCGATTGGTGTATAAATGTCCATGGTTTCATTCAACATCCAAGGCGCTGAACCTCGGGACACGCGACCACCCAAAAACTCGATCACCCATTCATAACTAGGGCGCTGTCGCGCCCTATGATACCCCATAAAGCTCACAAACCTATTGCATACATGGTAACCTGCGCATCAGTTTAAATAAAACTGCGCAGTTTGGCTTCATTGAAACATAAGCGAAATGGGTAGAGCACGAAATCGAACCCAATCGCTCTCAAAAACGTGAATTGATTGGGAAATTTCTCTAAGGTACTCATAACAAAAATAGCTCCACTGAAAAGCTGAAACAATTTGCTTAAACACGTAATTCTTCGATTTTTGAATTTCGCTTTTGTTCTAAAATGAGAGCACTTCAAAAACTGAGATGTAATGTTTTTTACCACTTTTTTCAAGTTTTTTCAAAATTTCTAAAATTCTACGGCTAAAATCAAAATTCCACGATTTTCCTCCTCGAGATCTCCTTAAAAGCTTTCGATTGGTGTATATATGTCCATGGTTTTATCCAATATCCAAGGCGCTGAATCTCGGGACATGCGACCACCCAAAAACTCGATCACCCATTCATAACTAGGGCGCTGTCGCGCCCTAGGATGCGGAAAGACGGACGCAAAAATGGGGTAACTGCTTAAGCTGGCCTTGGCCGCGCAAAAATACATGTGGTCTAGGCAGCCGAGGATGGGGGGGGGGTGGGGGAAGAAATGAATACCTACTATCGTCCATTGAATAGATGCGGAGGAGAAGAAGGAGAAGGAGTTCGGACAAATGGTTTTGGGTGATTTTCACTCGTATTCTAAAATTTTTGGGCGATTTCTCGCGAGTTTTAGTCAATTTGCATATGCTCTTTCTATTGCAACAAAAATCAAAGCAAATGGAGCTTCCTGTGAGGAGCAAGAGCCTTATCAAAATTAAGATCTAGCAATACAGGGGGGAGGCCTTTTCCGTACACCTAACTTTAAAAATTAAAATAAATAGTACCATCGTCAAGCCGAAAGTAAGCTCTTTTCTCCCAAATTATCAGTTGACCCGAGTGTAAAGCGAAGGAAATTTCCCTACTACTAGTGGAATCTGCTTGTGGGGCATTTGCATTTTGTTTTAGCGCGCAGTTCAATAACTCTTTTTAAAATCTCATATCATATCTCGCCGAGTTTCTGCTGAAACAGGGCTACCAGGTCGACTCTTCTCTCCTTCCCCTAGCAATTATTAGGGACCAAATAGGATGGCACAGGTTCATGGTATGATTCGAGCCTCGTCCAGCCTACGCTTCCCCCGCCTAACCTCCATTCTGAAGTCCCTTCAACTTCACTACGGTGATATCAGAGACGGCGGCCGATTGACGACCATCCTGTGCAAAATCAAGCCGAATGAAGTCTACCATCTCGCTGCCATCTCTCAAGTCAAAGTTCGCCTTTCTTTTCCAGCCCATTTTTCTTCCCACATTGGCCAATCAAGCCTTTCATCAGGATCCCTTTGACCTGTTGGAAACTGTGGAGGAGGTCAACGTGGGAGGGACGGTCAAACTATTGAATGCTATTTCAGCTGCCGGCATACAAAAAACGGTCGACCTATTTTTACCAGTCCTTTCACCCTCAATACTTTTATCGAAAAATAGGTGCGGGTCTATTTTGCATCGAGCGCCCAAGTATTCGGCGACTCTGCGGAGAAACGTCTTTCAGAGATCGCACCCTTCAGTCCTCGCTTGTACTGTATCCTTTGTTTTACGCAACCACTTGTATCCTCCCCTCCCCCAAGACACAAATTTCCCTGTTTAGACTGCCGTATCAACTATGGGCTGCATCAGCGCAGGGAGTGTGGGTATAGGTAAAATCTTTGGGGGGAAACCTTCATGGGGGGTCCCCCCTTGGGGGGCCGGTAACCCTCCATGATGGGGGGAAAATCCCATGGGGGGGGGAAACAGGTGTCAGCCACCGATTTTTGGACCATATCTGAAAAATGCCATTTTTGCGTTTACGGTGCAAAATGAGGTCAATGGCTTGCTCGAAAGGGCTTGGACTATGGTGGAAGGAGGAGCTTGAAAGGCGGAGCTGAAGGGGGAAGAACGGGAGCTGGCGGCTGAGCTGGAGGAGATGCGCCAAGCCTACGCTGGAGGCTATCCGGAGCTCCACCAAGTTGGAGAAAGCAATGAAAACCTCTCTCAAGTCATATCGCCTCAAGTTTCTCAATATGGCATCTCTGGAGGAGCGGGTTTTCAACGGTTTGTTACACGTCAGGCCTAATAGCGTTCTGAAAGCTTTGGACTGAACTTGAGGACACTTGGATGTCATGGTGAAGCAAAGGAAGGAGATGGAGGAGGATGCGGAGACGCCGAAGCAGCGCGTGCGCGAGCACCTGGATCAGCTGCGATTCGTGGACGGCCAATTGGTATGCTTTAGTCAGCGTTGCTCCAGTCAACTGTGGTGGAAGGAGCTGCTTGAAAGGCGGAGCTCAAGTCCGAAGCGCGGGAGCTCAAGTTTCAGCTGGATGAGATGAACTTAGCCTACGAAGGACGTCCTCCACTCAAGCTTCGGTCTCCGGAGAAGGCAAGGGAAAGCTCTGATCTGTAATCCCAGCCCATCCAATTGCAGGAGATACAGCGCCGCAGCCACAGTCACCGCCCGAAGCGGCCTCAGCGCGACATCCACACTCCCAACAACTGGCCCATGCCCTTCCCCCTTCGGCGCTGTCGCATTCTCGCTTCTGCACTTTGAATATTGGACATAGACAAATTGGGGGATGAAGAAATGAGTATTGGAGCAGGGAATGAGTTGAGAGGTGTGGGTTGAGGCACCCAGTATGCCTACGACATGTTCTACGCTGCTGGAGAAGTGGCCTTCCACAAAGTGGACCTCAAGTGCGTCCAGAAAGAGCTGGAGCACGCCAATCGAGAGGAGGTTCCACCAACCTTCACCTCTAGCTTCTCCTGGCTTTACAGGCGGCTTTTAGTTGGAAAGGCTTTACAGGCGGAGATGCGCTCGCGCCTACGCGAGATTCGTGAAGATCTACAGCACACAATCAACATGCGCAAGGCCGTGTCCCGAAACCCGGCCGAATAGCCTTCAATTCCTTCTCCAATTGCGGCTGCGTCTCATTCTCTTTTTTCATCTAGGATTTGAGCAGTTGTTGTTGCGCCTATAGCAGTCTTCTTCCATTGCCACATTCCTTCCTTGGAGTCTTCTAAATGCAGTGACATGGGGCAGGCATGTACTTCTGTGAGCCGGCACCCTTGCCCCCTTTCAGCTTGCGAAGCTGGACCCTGCCCTCATGCCCCCGACAAGGACCCCGACCCCACCCCCAGCTCGTCCAAGCCCCAGTAGCAATCCCTCCAACCTCCCCGCCATGTGCCACATCTACTCTTTCCCCGTTAGCCCTGTCTCAAACCAGCTACCCACCCCGTGACAAGTCCCATTTTACCCATTGCTTTCTCTTACCCCATGCATACCTTCATCCATTCACATCCCAATTTTGCTTCACCTCACCCATTGACTTCGATTCCGGCACCTGATTTACATTTCACTTACATTTCATTACACTTACACTTATTACACTTACATTTCGCTTAGCTTGAGATGAGCTCTGGAAGTTTGGCACCTTGTAGCATGTACTTCTGTGAGCAATGGCGCGAGGTGTGTCGCGAGGTGTGTGTGGTTAATGTACAAAAATGCCTTATCTGATGCCTGCAACAATTTATTGGGCTGGCGCGAGTGAGCGTTAGCGAAGTGTCAGCGCCCAGCCCCTCTTTTCGACCCGGGTGTATGTTTTGAGGGTTATTGCTAGATCTTAATTTTGATAAGGCTCTAGCGCCTCATAGGAAGCTTCAATCTTTCTGATTCTTTTTGCATTGGAAAGAGCAACATCGAATTGACTATAGTTTCTTTTTTGAGTTTTGCATAAAACGAATTAATTTCCCATGAAAAATGCAAAAAACCATGTGTCCGAACTCCTTCTTCTTCTCCTTCTCCTTCTCCTTCTTCTCCGCATCTATTCAATGGACGATAGTAGGTATTCATTTCTTCCCCCCCCCCCATCCCCTTCCCCGGGTCTCTGGGCCTCAAGTATTTATTTATAATCTTAACTACTTATTTACACAATGAATCATGTGGACCAGTTGTGTAGTGGTGAAAGCGATTGTACACATGGATGAAACTCGAAGGTTCGAATCCTTCTTAAACATTCATTTTTATTTTTGTTTCTTTGAAGTTGAGAAATCAACTAGTCCCATCCCCAGGCCAAAATTAATACAATTTTCTCCCAAAAATCGACTGCCTGGAGTATAAGTCAAGAAAATTTTGGTAAATTAAGTTGTGCCAATAATTTTGCATTGTATTTTTCAATTTCGAATATTTTCTTTTTGCCATTTTTTTAAACAAGTTTGTTCTACCATTTTTTATATATCGAATAAAATTTGATTAATCATACAATGAACAATGTAAAATTTGTATTTATACATTTTATCCTATATTAAAAGTGGAAGAAATAACTGGTACCATTGGCAGGCCAAATGTGGGGCTCTTTTCTCCGAAATTTGCAATTGCCCCGAGAAAAAAGTCAAGGAAATACATTTCCTACTAGTGGAATCTGCTGCGTCATCTGCATTTTGTTTTTGGGCGCGCATAAAAAGAGACACTGAACTGCGCGCCAAAAACAAAATGCAACTGTCCAAGCAGCAGATTCCACTAGTAGGAAATGTATTTCCTTGACTTTTTTCTCGGGGCAATTGCAAATTTCGGAGAAAAGAGCCCCACATTTGGCCTGCCAATGGTACCAGTTATACTAATAATTCTTGAAAATGTGGAATTGGAAAATTGGGAAATTTGGCGTTATGGGACCTTCTACATGATGTTTTAGGCTGAAAATCCACGTTTTTGGCCATTTTGGGCAAAAATTTTTGCGCGGCCGAAGGCTGCCAGCCGCGGAGGGCAGGGCAGTCAGAGCTCCGGAGGCCGGAGGGCATGGGTGCGGAGGCCCCGTAGCGTAGCCTAGCATGCAAAGCATGCTAGGCGAAGCGTAGGGGCTGTAGCACCCGTGTAGTAGCGTTCATCATCGTCACCCACGGGGGACCGCGCGGCAAGGTAAATAAACTAACTTCTTCCCAAACAATATATTATCGGCAAACAGCCAATAGTTACGCGGCCAGCTGTATAAACTGTATAAATGCTTGTTTTAAATTTGCTTTAAATGAGGAAAAATTGAAAGTTATTAATGAAGGTTTGCCACATAAGGCTCGAGTGTAGCATGCTAGGCCCTGCCCAAGTCTGTATCTCGATCCTCCTACTTCCTACCGAGAAGTCTGGCCGCTGCCAAACCCCCCTCCTCAGTGCTGCCGTGAGAATTGTCCAAATATCCCACAAAGTAGCGGGACAAAGAAAGAAACAACTGTTAAATTGCCATGAAAAGTGCGAGAAATCGCAAAGTTGAAAGGTGTTCGCATCGAGATGGAAGGATCGTTCATCGATCAGGAGAAGATCAAGAGGATACTTTCGGACTCGTTCTCTCACAGAGGCTATTTTACGAAGCCAAGTTTGTCTTCGCCTGCCGCGGAGGTTTCCATTTCATATTCAAAATCATCGTAGCGGAGGTTGGAGGCATGTGGCATTGTCAGGCATGTTCGACCTTAGCCTCTTCCAGAACGAGATGGAGTAGAGTGAGAGGAGCCTCTATTTCACAAAAGTCTGCTTCAGTGCCCAACTCGCAGAGCAGCTGGAAAAAATGGGGTTACGTTTTGATTTGAGCCCAAGAAAGCAGCAACAAAGCATTTTCTTTGAGTCCACCAAAGGAAGAAACAAGATCAGTGGTTTATTGAATTGCTCATTTAGGATAATTTGCCAAAAAAACTATGTCTAATAGTAAAAGGCTCTAAAAATTCCATCAATTACACCTTGCCTGATTTTTTGTTTCCCAGAGTGATAATTAGATGATATTGCAGACGAAAGCTGATGTTGAGCCTGATGGGCCCAGAGGAGACGGCCGCAGGTCAGCTGGCCGGCTTTCATAACAACTTCCTGGGCTTCAGTTCTCAGCTCCACTTCCTGGTCTTTGTTCTTGAATCAGGCGGGAATTCTTAGCGGGAAGATTAGCATTCCAACCTTTCTTCTGATCCTATACCCCCTTCCCCAATTCTCGCCAGACACCACTCCCGCTCGCCAGACACCACAGAAAGAATTGCCGCCCCACTCCCGCCAGGCATGCTGGGCAGCTGTAGGCCATCTTAGAGATCAGATTACCCAGTCTTTCATTCTCTCTTCTTTTTTTCATCCTCTTACCCTATCCTTCGCCCTGATCCTATGTATTTTTCAATGGATTAACATCAACGGAAATTTCAGCTTTAGCGGTGATGCAAAGGGTCTGTTCTTTTGCTCACTCTGCGACTTCTCCACCAAGATCCTTGCTCAGCTGGTTTCCCACTTTTCCCTTCAAGCAGCTTTGATGATGTAGATGTTTGAGTTGGAGTGGCCAGTGCCCACTGGTCATGCCAAGAAGCATGCCCTGGGCCTCACCATGCTGCAGATCATGCATTGCATCACCCAGATTCACTCCCGCTGGCGTCATCTGAAAGCTCAACGTCCTTCCTTCCTCGTCCCATCTTCTCTCCCTACCCACCAAGAGCTTGGATAAATTGCAGAGAGGGTTAGCGAGGGAGCGGGGATAGAGAATTAAGAGGAGCCGCTGCCCTTCATCAACAAAATGTACGACCCGCTGGCTCTCTACCTCATCCGACTCGGCTTCAAGGATGCCCTGCCTCAGCGCCTACAGCCAGAAGCTCCGCCTCCTTCCCATCCTCAGGTTGTTCAGCCCCATTCTTAAAGCTTTTTTAGGGTATTTTCGCGATTTTGGAAAAAGTACCTTCATTTGAAAATGTGTTATTGTGCAAAAATTGTCGCGTTTTGAAGGGAAGATAGTTTTTGAAATCGGCATTTCTTAAAAAGTGATTGCCCTCTCAAAGCTAGTGTAACTCTGCCTCAGGTGGCTGAAGGGGCGACTCATGAGCAGCAGAAGGAGCAGGAGACCGAGGCAAGGTGAAAAACGTGATCCTTTGCCCTCACGCTATCACATGTGAATAGGCGGTTGAAAGCGTGAATTTGGAATACCAATGTGCCGAAGCTCTGCAGGCCTCTTTAAGGTAGCACAAAAATATCCTTGCTTCCTTCAAATGGGTCGCTGCATAATTTTCTTTTCTTTGCATTCACAGAAATGGACAAAAAGAAGAAAACCAGAAGGGATGAAATAGAACCGACCATTTTCAACTTGAATCTCAAGCAAGCTCCAAAATGATGCTCCCAAAGGGAACGTTCATCCCAAATGCGCAGTTTTCAATGTGACCGCTAAACTGGCCAAACTTCACAGCCCAAAACCTCAACCATGGAGAAAGAGGATAATGAGCTGGAAAACACAGTCCTCGTCCCGCCCTCAAATTCTTCTTCCAAGCCAGAAGCAACCTTTCGAGCGCCGTCAGCCCCTCCGAAAGCCGCGGCCCCCAAGTCGGTGAAGGCAGAGGGGGCGGAGGTGCTGGGTTCAGCAGCCCTGCCGGAGGTTGGCCCAGCAGGACTGCCACCGCCAGCCGACCTGCCCTACACTGAGCCCTCCTGGGCCAGGAGTCCGCCTCCGGGCACCTTCCACCTCTCCGTGATGCGCGGCGGCGTGGAGCTGGGCGAGACGCTCCTGGACAGGTCCGCCGTGGTCTTCGGTCGTCTGCCCCAGTGCCACGTCCGCCTTGAGCACCCCTCCATCAGCCGCTTCCACGCCCTCCTCCAGTACGGCCTCAATCAAAGCCAGGGGCCCAAGGACCGTTCCCGCTTCCTTTTCGATTGATGGAGGGACTGGAGGGGAAGTGAGAGGAGTTGCAGCTTGCAAGGAAGGCTGGCATCTCTACGATCTGGGCTCCACGCACGGGAGCTGGCGGAATAAGGAGCAGATCCCGGCCAAGCAGTACGTACGACTCAGGGTCGGCCAGATGGCCAAGTTCGGCGGCTCCACACGACTCTTCTTTCTTCACGTACCTCCTTTCTCTTCACTCAACCAACCCCATCCCAAGTGAAAAGCTCCCATGCTAAGGGCCCGGAAGAGGACGAGGAGGAGGAGTCCACAGAAACACTCACTGAACTCAAGAAGCGAGCAGAGCGTCGCAAACTGGCTATGAACAAGGTCAGCTACCATCTTTGACTTACTCTATTTATGGCTCTGTTGAAGTTTTGCAGATATTGAACCCGGACGATAATTTCGATGACGACGAGGAAGAAGAAGAGGCGGAGAAAAAGGAAGAGGAAAAGGAAAGCGACGGTATCACCTGGGGCTTAGGTTCATCTGCGTCCTTCTTCTGATCTTTGTGGAATCCACAGTGCTGTTTCAGACTTCGATGACATTCCTGCTGATGAGAAGACGGCTGGTGATGAATGCGAAGGTAGGTCGCAAGACTGCAGAAGTGTCTTTTGGGCATGGGTAGGTGTTTGTGTGTGCAGGCGAAGACCTGGACATGGAGCTGCTGGCAAAGCGGGAGGACTACTACAAGTCCGATCCAAAGAAGGCGCTGAAGAAGTTCTTCGACCGCCTGGAGCAGGACATGCAGTACCAGTTCGAAGAGAATGGAATCGGACCACGCCATACCTGGTTTGCCTCTCCCACATCCACTGCTCCTTCCTCTCAAAGGGCTTCTGAGAATGCTTGAGGACGTGCCGGCTGGAGCTGCCGGTGGACACGCCGTCGGGGGCGCCGATGGTGGCGGAGGCGACGGTGGGGGGCTCCAAGCGGGACGCCACGGCCCAGTGCGCCCTAGAGGCCTGTCGCATGCTGGACGCCCAGGGCCTCCTCCACCCCTCCGCCAGCCTGGCCGGGGACAACGTTCGCAAGCGCCGCCGCGCCGCCCTCGCCGACAACGACTTCTACGCAGACGATGAGGACACCTTCCTCGATCGCACCGGGGAGCTGGAGCGCAAGCGCCAGGCTCGCATGGCTCGTCTTGGTGGCAGTGCCGCTAGCCAAGCCCAGCAGCCGAGGACCTACGACGGCCTCTGCGCCCGACTGGAGGAGCTGAAGGCGGAGGTGGCGGCGGCAGAGAAGGAGTTGGAGGCGCTGGGAGTGCAGGAGACGGCGGCGGCTGCGCGGAAGGCGGCGGAGGAGGCGGGGGAGGACGCCCTGGAGGCCTACATGAAGGAGCTGAGGTCGGAGGCGGGGGCCGGTGAGTCTCTGCGTCAACTGCGGCTGAGGAAGAGCCAGAGGCGCCTGGAGTTGGTGCAGCTGAAGACGGAGCAGGCGAGGGTGGAGAAGCTGGCCAAGATCGCCAAGCCCGTCCAGATGCCCAGCAACAGCGGCAAAGTATGGATCGGCTCCATGAAGGGCCTGGGGAGGAGGAAGGAGCTCGCCAACCCCACACCCACGCCCCCGCCGCCCAAGCAAGAGAAGGAGGACGATGGACAGCCGGAGGTGGAGGAAGAAGAAGAGGAGGAGGTGGGAAGCGGCGGGAAGCCCAGCATTGCAGAGATCATCAGCCAGCAAAATGAAATCCCCAAAAAGCCATCCGCGGCCACACAGGAGAAAGCGCCAAGGAAAGTCCCTGAGAATGCAACTTCGAGTTCTTCAAGTTCGGCTCCGGCAAAGGCGCCCAAATCGCCGCCTAGAGAAGAAGGGACGGTGAAGTTGGAGGAAGCGGAAGAGAAAAAGGAGGCAAGCGAGAACAAAGAGGAAGAAGCTGGGGTGGGGGAACAGATGGATGAAGAGGCGGGGAAAGAGAAGACGAAAAGAAAGCGACAGCGAGTGCGGGGGGAGCGAGGGAAGAGGAAGGAGACAGGAGGGAGCGGAGTGCTGGAAGGCTACGACCCGCGCGACCCGGACTACGCCGTCTGGCTTCCGCCTGATGACCAGTCTGGCGATGGCCGCACTGCCCTTAACGATCGCCTCGGCTATTGATCACACTTCCTCCTCCTGCTTCTGCTAATATATGCTTTCATCTATTCATATATTCTTTGGAAAATTTATTCCTACTTCAATTGTACAACTAAGAATTGTACAAGAACAATTTAATTGTGAACAAATCCAGAACATAGCAAAAATAATGAACCATGAATGGAAATGGATCGCTCGTGGTCAAAATGGCGGAGTATTCGCATGAATCAGGCAGATTGAATTTTTGTGCGACAGTTGCAACAACATTTTTCCAGAATATTTCAAAGTGTAGGCGGAAAACGATTAGTTGGAAGCTTGAATCGGCAAAAGCTAGAAAAAGGTTTCTTTCGCTTCTAGAAATGTACCTGGCGTATTAAATTGAAGAGTCTTCTAGCTGTGATGGAAGGGCCGCAGTTGGTGTGGCAGGCTCCGTCATTTCTTCGACTCCCCACCAGCAGCATTTCCATCCAGTCCCCTTGGAGAGCTGCAGTGATGAGAGGAGAAATGAGGTTTGGCGCAGGCAATACGCGGGTTGTGTGCTGTGTGGGCGGGAGGATAGCAGTCAGGGGCCGGAGCTGGGTCCCATGTGCTGGGAGTGGGAGCGGGGCTGTGGCCCCGGGGATGGCCATCGCTCAGGGCCTCTGCGTCGAGTCTACGCCCATGAGCTCTGCCTCGTAGCTTTCTTTGCTTCTTGCTCTTGTTCCTGAGTGTTGTTGTTGTTGAGTACACGGGAG
This sequence comes from Ptycholaimellus sp. GST1_10, assembly GCA_030248095.1. NCBI lineage: Eukaryota > Metazoa > Nematoda > Chromadorea > Chromadorida > Chromadoridae > Ptycholaimellus > Ptycholaimellus sp. GST1_10. The sequence goes on along the minus strand of JASANA010001423.1, from coordinate 17,409 downwards.
AAAAGCTGGTGCAGGAGGAGGATGCAGAGAACACTGGCCTCCTCGGCTTTTGCCAACGCAGCCTCGCCGCCCAGCTCAACACCATGCAGAAGGTGGTGAAAAGGAGAAGAAGGGGTTGTGGAGATGAGAAAATGAGAGAATTGAAGAAGTGTAAATTCTGCGAGAAACCAGGGGCAAGTGTCCGCTGCTGCAAAGAAGACTGCCACGCTTCCTTCCACTATCCTTGCCTCATACAAGCCCACGGAATCGCTGAATATCACAACTTCTATCGGCTAACTCTTTTTTCACCTACCATCATTTAATTGTTCAATAGCAAACCATGTTGACCAGAATACCATACTGAATACCTTACCATATTTGAAAAGCAATATCAAAAGTCGCGTTTGCAGTGTCTGGTGTGAAGAGCATCGGCCACTGACGTACGACAGAATTGACCTGACTGGAAAGGCGAATCTGCGGGCCTCCAGCACGGTGGAATGAGCCAGCTCTTGAAATCCCAATCCCTGCATGAATGGATTTGAAGGGCGGTGGTTTGGGGATGTGCGGGCTTTGCCTGGTGGATGAAGTGTCCAGGCTTCCTCGTCCTGGCATCAGCGTTCAGACTGCCTGCTGCCGCACAGGCCACCTCTTACTGCCCCGCTACTATCACTATCACTGCGCCCAGGTCTCCTCCTTTCACCAACTTCCCATCCACCATCAACCATCACTGCAGCGCTACGTGACAGAGCCTGGCATAGAGCAGAAATGTCCCTACTGCGCCAGCCTTGACAAGTTCCAAAGCCAGCTACGCCACTGCTTCGTCTACGTTCCCGTCCAGTGCTTCTTCTTCTACTTGAAGGAAGGAGTGGGAAGGAAGTGAGGAAACTCGTATGACAGGCGGAGTGAGGAGGCATTGCCGGCGGAGTTCTTGGGTGCCTGTCTCTTCTCCAGTCTCCAAGTGCGCGGCCGCAAGGGCAACTTCGAGGACTTCGGGCGCTGCGTCCGCCAAGCGGACTACTTCGCCCCTGCGGAGCTAGCGGAGGGGTGTGTGGACCCAGACGAGGCCATCCCCTGCCAACCCTGCGGCGCTTTCGTTCACAGAGCTTGCGCCGGTGCCCCTTGGGCGGACCCCGACTTCCAGGGTAAAGAACCCCTCTGGTACCAAGCCCTTCCCTCGCATTGCATATTCCCCAATTCTACCCACTAAAGGTTCTGTCCGGGCTGTAAGGCGTCGCAGGCTGGCCAAGAAAATGTGACGGAGCAAGGGGAGCCAGTCTCTGCTGCCGAAAAGCTGTCCGAGCAAGCTCAAGAAGAAGCCCCAGAAGAAGCTGCTCCAACAGCAGCTGTCCAGAAGTCTCCAGAATGTGGTCCTGAGCACGACGAAACCATCAGCACTGAATGGGAAGGAATGATCACTTCTCCTCACACCTCATCATCATCGTCGGAGGAAGAAGCGCCAGACGAAGGCAAGTGATGTGGAGCAGATAATCAGGAGAAAAGAGGAAAAGTGATTTAGAAGAGACAGAAACGGGGGCTAAAATGAAGGAGGAACTGGAGGCAGCTCTGGGCGGTCGGAACTGCATCCGCCACCTCTACCTCCTGGCCATCAAGCACCACTTCAACTTTAGCTGGAGTGAACAATGGAGCTGGGCACCGTAGAGACCGTATCTGATTCGGAGAGTAGGATAGTGAGTGAAGTGGGGCATGAGGTTCCGCGTGTCGGCGGTGGTGGATTGGCGTCCCATAGCGAATGGCGAGGGCCGCAACCCCAAGGACGCCAAGAGACAAGCTGCCTACTCCGCGCTTCGATTCCTCCGAGCACAGGCTACTTTACTCCCTAGTCCTTTTACAATATCCCGCCTTTATGCCAATATGCCAAATCCAGGGATTGGATATAAGTGTGGAGGAGGGTGCACCAGTTGCAACGCCAAGGAAGCGGAAACTGCCTGCGCAGACGGAGGGAGCAGAGAAAGAAGATGAGCTGGAGATTAGCGAGAAAACTCGGAAGGTCCTCTGAAAAGCAGGCTATAAGAAGAATGAATGGTGGAGATTGAGCTGGTGGAAGCGGCAGAGGCGGGGAAGCAGCCGGTATTCAACCTCCTGCAAAACTTCTTCTACATCAGCTGCAAAGAGTGGCCGAAGTATGTCAAAGTGGACTCCGACTGCAAGCAGTAGGAAAGCTATCCGCAGTGAGGAATGCTGGGGAATTGGATGGAGTGTGGCAGGAAAGTGGGCTGTTTGGTGGAGGCACCGGATGGACACCGCTTCCCCAGTGCTTTTGGAGAAAGCAATAAAATGGCTCGCCGCAACGCCGCTCTTGCAGCTATCGACGAACTGGTTAAACACATTCATCCAACAATGATTTTCGTCATTGGCTCCATCTTGATTGCATATGGGTTATTGCTATGGCTAGTAAATAGGAAAAGTATTTGGAGAAAATCTATAAGCTGAACCAAAAATAATTATTGACACCTGATAAGAGAGAAGGGTACACGAACGATGCACTGGTAGGTGAAATCTGGTCGCTGGGGAGGAGAGGAAGCGGATGGAAGCAAAAGATCGCCAGAAACTGTGACATTGGACCAGCCTTCTCCAATCGCCACGCCTCTAGCTCTCTCACCTTCTCCTACCTTCAGCCCTAACATTGGTCCCATCTTTCTTCCATATTCACATAGTTTCTACTGAGATATTCCACAAGTTAGATATGTACAGAAAAGCAGTCCAAAGAGGCGGCGACAGTTGGAGTTGGCGGAGAAGAATCCCAGCGTCCAGATTCTACACGCTCACACTCGCCTCATCTCGGTTCTAATCAGATCAGTTTCCGACTCGACAGCTAAAAGTGTATTTCTCTAAAACTATTTTAAAACAACTATCATTTCACAACGCTTGAAACTTCTTTTTGTTCGTCTTGATTAAGTTAAGTCGGAGGTTGGTTTTGAGATGATGAGATTGAAATTATACGCTACATACCTGCAAAGCCATTGGGGGAAGTGGAATCAGCTGGTGCAACTGGCACTATTGCTTCGAACAAGGTTAATTTGTTTAAGTCATTTTTAAGGATTGCAGTATTTATTTTCAGGCTTCATCGTACACCGAGCTCTCCAAGTTGGTTTTATTTTTATAGATCTATGTATGTTGGTCACATTCTGGTCGTTTGATTTCTCTAGTAATATGACTAGACCAAGTTTAAGCAATTAAATTTAGTGTATCCAAAAAATACACTACCCTGCTAGCTGATTGATTACAAATCATTTCAGTTTCGGGGCTTTTCCGCTCGCCACCTTTGGAAAATTCCCCTGGACCTTGGAAGTAAAATCCAACTTCTCAACTAACATTTCGAATTATTGGTTTTATTGAGGAGCGGAAGAAGTAGATGACTTGGTGAGCAAAGACCGTTGGCTGCAATCCTAAATCTCAAACTAAAAGGCTAAGTTTGAAAAGCAATTTCATTTTGTTTTAGCCTTAGAAGATGGTAAAACGCTTTGCTTCAGCTTTCCTTAGATGGTTTTGTATGAATAGTTTGCTTTGCCTTGGTTTGGAATACTTTCGAATGCTTCGTTTAAAGTGTTTTTGCCAAATTTGCCTCTGTTGCAGTTCTTTTCGCTAAAAATGCGAGAGGTTTGCTTAAAACAATGAATTAGCGTATACAGGGATTTTGCAAAAAAAACTAATGCACATCAATTCAATGTACCAAACTGTAACATGACCTCTAAAGATACGATTTAACTGAGAAATATTTTTTACCAAGGCCAAATGACTTAGTTTTTTTTTGGAGCTGTATTTTGTGATTGCGCTTCGTTTTAGTTTTCATTCCAACTGTCATAAAGCTCATTTGTTTATTGAGGAGGTAACATTTTTATCGGTTAAAATTAAGCAAACTGGCTGAGAGCGACTGAAAACGAAAGCTCCCTTTTTATGCGATTTTGGCGCTGATGCAGCAAATGCAGTTGATTGCCTGCTTTCCAGACCTTCAATCGCTCCTCAGCCTCCATGTACACCGAGGAGTGCTCTGGGAGGGAGGAAGGCGCCTATGGCAGGACTAAACAGCGATGGCAGAGATGAGAGGTGTGAAGGGTGAGTGGAAGAGGGGAGGGAGAATGGGGAGGAGGCGGGGTAGGTGTGGTGGGATGTGAGCCTATGCCTGCTTCTTGCCCTTCCTGCGACGGGCGCGACGACGGGCAGCGAGACAGGCGTTGCGGCAGTGGCCCCACATGGTCTGCGTCTTCTTCGGGTTCCCCGCGTCCGTCCGGCACTCCCCGATGGAGGCCCAGTAGGCGCAGAACGGGTGGGAGTCTACCGACCTTCCCGTCTTCGGCCCCGACTCTGCAGGCAAGGCTGGGGCGGGATGCAGAATGTGAGCCATGATTTGCCACGACAAGACATGGGACGCTCATGGGATGGCACACGGTGGCCAACGATGGCAGATGGCTGATGCAGAAGTCTGAGCCTTCATTTGCCATTTCATCGGATGTCTCCGGCTGTGGCAAACGGCGGCTTACCATGGCAAATAGCTGATTCACATCTGATAGACATGCTTTGCCATGATGGTGGACATGATAAGCCATGATGAAAAATGATTATTTCAAATGACCCAATGATGAAATGATAAATAAAAGATACAAAGAGTTAAATAGCGACAAGCACACTTGATGTCTTAAAAGCAAGAAAATTGCTTGTGTTGCAATCATTGAGCTGGTATTTGATAGAATGGGTCTTATAGGTGTATTTGAATATAATGGGGAAGCGTGGGATGAAGATTAGTATGGCAGAGCACTTTTATAAGAATTTTTAAGTACAAATTGATATAGATGACCACCAACTAGCTTCAAGGATTTATGCTTGCTGAAATTTCTGAAACATCAAGATCTTAGGTGTTTGACCCTGAATCAATAAATAATCAATATTTCAAAAATTCGTTTCCTAGGGCGCGACAGCGCCCTAGTTATGAATGGGTGATCGAAATTTTGGGTGGTTGCGTGTGACGAGGTTCAGCGCCTTGAATAATGGATGAAAGTATGGACATATATACATCAATCGAAAGCTTATAAGGAGATCTCGAGGGGGAAAATCGTGAAATTTTGATTTTTATCTTTGAATTTTGAAAATGTTTAAAAAACCTGCAAAAATGGTAAAACTAACGATTAAGGGAAACTGCGCAGTTTTTTATAAACTGATGCTCAGGTTAGCTTGCATGCAATATGTTTTTGAACTTTATGGAATCTTAAGGAGCAACACCGCCTAGAGGAAGACCCCAAAGTTCGTTTTTCCCTATCTAAAATATCATTGTCCTGAAGCCTTGTTCATGTGGCAAACTCGTGGTCTTATTCATGAGGGAAATAAATGTTTTCCACATGGCCAAGATATAGACAAGACTAAAATGCTACAGCATGATAAGCTTATGAATTTTCAATCATCAAAAAGCTATAGACAAGATGCAAATGAGGTTCAAAGTGAAAAATGTTCTGAGCCATGTACTGAAATATAATACAAGCCAGCAGCCATTTAGAATAGCCAGAAATGTAGCATGAACACCCTATTGAAACAAACATGAGCCAACAAAACATCAAGAACTAAATCTAGGCCTGTGCCCACCTTTAAGCTTTACTAGCTAATGTGAATTGAGCCATGTCTCACCATGGAAGCAGGGGTAGGCGGTCGGACATGAGCTCCAATGAAATGTCTCATGGCTCACGCCATGGCGCACATTCTGCATCAGCAGACATGAGCCATGGCAGACGTGAGCCATGGTGAGCCATCGTGAGACAATGTCTCACACCCGTGGCTCACATTCTGCATCAGCGGACATGAGCCATGCATCCGTGAGCCATGGTGAGCCATCGTGAGACATTGTCTTATGCCATGGCTCATGTTCTGCATCAGTGGACATGAGACATGGTGGATTCATGGCTCACCGTGGCTAACGCTCCTATCTTTTGTTCATGGCTCATGGCTCATGGCTCACATTCTGCATCCCGCCCCTGGTTGGACACTGCAAGGCTGGATGGTGAGGCGTTGAACTAGTGTGAGGCTGGCGGTGCTGTGGCTTGGACTGGGCCTTGAGGGCGGCGGCGCGGGAGCGTTGGCGTCTGCGCTGGCGCTGGCGACGGCGCTTGGCGCGTAGGCTGCGCTTGAACTTGGCCACGTCGCTGTCTGTCCAGGGACAGGTGGCCACGTCCAACTGCACGCGGCATGTGTGCGCCTCCGCCACTGCACTCCCCCTACTTCACACACCTCCTCCTACTTCACACAACTGCAAGGAACCCTGGCAGCCGATAGTGCCGCAGGACTTCTGACACCAGGGCCGCATGTAGAACTTGTTCGTGTGGCACTCCTGCATCTTGGCTGCAAAAGAGGAGTGATTAAGGGAGGGAGAGAAAGAGAGGATGTTAGAAAAGAAAACCCCAGAAGCAGCAGCGGATGTCGGCGTCCTCGCCGTGCCTGGGGGGCTTGAGGCCGTTGGTGTTGATGATGCTCTTGATGTTGGTGGCGGAGTTTGCGCCTTGGGAGGCCTTGAGACGGTTCTTGCTCTTTTTGTTGAGACCCAGGCGGGTGCGCTTGTTCTTTTGGTTGCTGCGTTGCTGGCTCCTGATTGTGGGCCAGATTAGGAAGAAGTAGGAAAGTAGGAAGAGTAAGAAGGTGAAGAGAACCTGAATGGTTCGTTCACGGGCTCAAGGTCGGGATATTCGTCGGGGTACACGTCGGGGTATTCGTCGGGATATGCGGGGTACTCGTCGCCGGCAGATCCGTCAGGGTACTCAGGCGCCGTTTCGTCGATCCCTTCCGTTCCCTCCTCCGGCGCATAAGTTTCGCCCTGAGCCCCATTCGGCACTATGTCTTCAAATCATTCTTTTATTTTCTTCCAATCTCAACAACCATTGGAAGCATATCGTAAGAGAAGCCGAGAGCAAAAGGCAAACCGGGGAATTGATCGCCCTCAGCATCTCCTCCGATAGGAGCAGGCGTAGGTTGAGGCTCCTAAATCATGATAGGAATGCGGTTAGGCAAGGGCAAACGTGAGGGAGGTAAAAGAAAAACCTCTGGGGGTGGTGGGATTCCTTGGCCAGTGGAAGGTGGAGGTGGAGGGGCTTCTCCGTTGCCGTATCCATCGTCGACGACGGGAGCGCCGGTGGGTGGAGGTGGTGGAGGCGGGGTCTGCGGTGTCGCCGAGTCGTCATAGCCAGAAGGCTCCACCTTGCCCCCATTCTCACCCGCTGCACCTTCTCGCCGCTTCAGTGGGAAGAGGTAGGAGGGGAGAGGGGGGTTAACTGGGAGCCTGAGCATCGTCGGTGCAGACCCACTCGAGGATGCAGCCGAGCGGGTCAGTGCGAGGCTCTGGGTTGAGGCAGAAGATGGGCGCCACGGCGTCCACACACTCAACACCCTCCGGCAACTCCCCTACCCCCGCGGTCGGAGGATTCTCTGACAATAAGGTCCCAATTCATAAGAGCTAAGCTAGTTCGGAGGAAAGGGAGACCATTGTACTGAATGGCTAGCGCGGAGTTGACGGCAAGCGCGAAGGCGCATGCAAATATGCCAAGCTTCATGGCTTCTCAGCTCTATTTCCTTTGTAGTAGACTGGGCCCCGATTGGAGGCAGGGAGGGTTAGGGCGTCAGAGGACAGAGGCTCGGATGGGCGCTTTGCAGAGTGGCTGGCCTAGACCCCAAATGAGGCAGACTCCCGGAGTTCTGCGTGGCCCCCAGCCCGGCACCCCCGCCCTCACACCAGTTCTCTCTGCTCCGCTTTTAGTCCCAGACATGCCAGCACCCCTTCCACCTCCTTGGCCTTGCAGCAGGGGCTTGTTGGGGGGCAGGGGGTAGGGGAGGAGTGGGGAGAAGGTGCTGGCCATAATGGGTGGGGAATAGAGGCGGCTATTCAGGGAGGTGCCTGGAATGGGCGTTTCGGGGACGTTGAGTGGGCTCGTCTTCCCCATTGTTGCAACACCTCCTCCTCTCCTCTTCCTCCTCTCCCTCCTCTCCTCTTCTGCAGCGCCAGTCAGACCCCCCGGGAGCACCAAAACCAGCTCCCCTCACGCCACTTCGCGCCCCGACGCCTTTCTATGGGTCACGACCACTTGGGCACATGCATCATACGCGGCACTCTCTAATTGCCCATCCCATTCCTTCCCCTCCATTGCGCAAAAACCTTTCAACCTCCGGCCTTTTGCATTTGGCACTCAGACGCTTCGACCTTGGCTTTTTATAAACCCCACCCTAATCAAAAAAGCGCCCAAAAACTCGGCCCCAAACGAGCACCCCCCACAAAGTGCGCACACTCTTCCCTCCACTTCTCGGCGGGAAACACCCAATTAACCTCGGCACCAGAGCATCAAAGCAAGATCAGAGAAAGAGCTTCTCAAAATATTCCGAAGCTGGTTTAGGAATGGAAAAAGGCAGGGCAAAGATTGGAAACGAAAATGGAGGCGGATTTGTGGATGAAGACGAGGAGCTCTGGCGCTCTCTCTACCCCGATACTCCACTCCTCAGCCTTCGTAAAGCCTCCCATCCACCCTCCCCGCTCACCAACTCCCCTGAACCAAGCCCCCAAGGTTTCCCTCCGCACAGCAGCCTTTGCAGCATCCCTCAGACATCCTCTTCAAGGTCTTTCACCACTCCTGCCCAAGCAAAAGACCAGTCGACCTCCACGCAATCGGATCGGCGGCGTCAGTCGTTCTGCTCCTCCATTTTTTATGGCCTTTTTTAAACGAGGTTATTATAGGAAGCCCATTGCGACCTGTCCAGCTCAATGATGGCAAGAGCCAGGATTCGTCGTCTGAGGGTGAAGACGATGCCTTTGAGCAGTGTTTGCGTCTGCTTTCGAAGCGCCCTTACTTGAGCTACCCCTGATTCTGTACAGATCTGGCAAAAGTTCGACTGCCATCTACTGCGAGCTCAAAAGCAGCTTCGTCAGCGGAGGACGACGTGGATAGCCTTTGTCGCGAGCTGTAGCACTCTTATCATGTCTGTCATGCTGAGGTGTGAAGCAATGAAGTTGGAAGGTCGGACTTCATAGTGGAGGATGATGTGGTGGAGTTCGAAAGCGACGAGTCCTACCAGAGCGATGAGGCGGAGGTCAGCCACCACTCTGATGAAGACGAACAGAGCCCTGAATCCCTCGTTTACCCCCTATTCCTTTGCTCCACACTCCTCTACTCTTCTTCCTATTCTCAGGACTCAAGCAGGGAGTCTGCGGAAGCGTCACCAATCCAGCCTGCAGCTAGAGCCAGAACTCCAGCACAGACCTTTGCTCGCAAACGTACATCTCTCACATCAAATAATGATTGATAATAGGAAGCTTAAGGATGGGAGGAGGACGCGGACGGAGACTTCCTACGCTCCCTGACGAAGGAGTTGTACGGAGACTTCCAGCGCTTGCCTACGGCGGAGAAGTACCTGCGCAACTTCCGTCGTCACCATCGGGAACTTACGCACGTCCTTTTCGCCCTCTTCAACCGCTCCGTCTTTTCAGAAAAGGTTCTTTCTTCCCTCTTCCATGTCTTTCTCGCAGTGAGGTTTGGGGAATCTGTTGAGCTGCCGAAAGAGATGGAGGTAGTGTGGAATAAGCGTCTCACCAAGACCGCCGGCCGCTGTCATACATCGGGCCACCGGGCTGGCCAACAGCCCAAAGCTTCCATTCAACTCTCCCACAAGGTCAGCCTACCTCCACCTAGCCTCCGCCTTTGCCACCCAACTTTCGCCGATGGGAGGGAGATGAGTGAAGTTTGGAAGGTGATCGATTCGGCAGAGAGACTTCGCGACACGCTGGTGCATGAGATGTGCCATGCTGCGGTCTGGCTTCTGGACGGGGTCTGGCGTGGAGGGCATGGACCCTCCTGGAAAGCCTGGTACCATCACCTTGCCACGCTTTCTTTCCCTCATCAAATACTTTATTCATTCTGGAGGGCACGCAAAGCGAATCGGCGTTTTCCCCACCTTCCGCCCATCAGTCGCTGTCACGCCTACGAAATCTCCGCCAAGTTCGTCTACCACTGCACTTCCTGCCCTCGAAAGTCATTCGCCTATCCCATGAAACCCTAATGACAGTGATTATGAAGACTGACTGATTGCAGATGGCAGCGGCACAGCAAATCGATAGATACAGAGCGGAAAGTTTGCGGAGGCTGTCGCGGTCGCCTAATCCTCGCCACCTCCTCTGTTAGCTCATCTACTCATTCAAATCAGATCATCACTGGGCATCAGCATCAGGAGACAAGAAGTGGGGAAGAGAAGAAAACGCCGAGGAGACCAAACGCATTTGCTCTCTTCGTCAAAGAAAACTACAAACAGGTCCTTCATCCAAAACAGCTGCTTTGATGTATGCGCATGGTGTGCTCAGGTTCGCGGAGGTTCGGAGACAACGACACACAAAGAAGCTATGTCAATTCTTAGCGCCCAGTTTAAAGCTGTCACACTTCACAAATCATCTTGACCTTTGCTCAGTTCTCTGCTCTTTTTGTGAAAAGCTTGTGACTATTTCAATGTTTCGAAAACTTTGTTTTGCTTCCGTTGAAATGTGGTTTAAATAAAACGTCGCCAATCAAAAATTTTCAGTTAAGAACACGCCAAATAACAAGGTAATAACAAGGTAACCTATCGCCAATGGTGCACGGCACGCGAATAGGCCACCTAGCTCCAGCCGATCTCCACAATTGGGAATCCTTTTTCCCCTCTAGGCTATTTTTTACACTTTTTTAACTTTTTTACCTTTGCGATTTTTCGAGTTTCGAAACAGCTAGTCAAATAAACTTTTGCAACCGTTAAAATATAATAAAAAATAAATTGATTAAATCGTACTATAATTAAATGTTAAGACTGGGTCTCTTGATTTAGGACAAGCTACCTTCATATCTTTTTTTCATATATCCCATAACTCGTTCTTAACAGCGACAAATTTCATTAAATCCATCCCCCGCCAATGACCCTGGCCCTTTTGGGGAACATGTGTCGTTGTGCTTCCAGAGCATTCAAGACATGGTCCAGCGCCTGGATTGCTCTGGACCTGGCTCTTTTGGGGAACACGTGGCGTTTGGTTCTATTTTTCTCTCCTTTTGCCGGCTGTGAGTTTTCATTCAGGCCGTTTTGAATATGAAACCAAAGCTTCTAAAGAAATGGTGTCTTGTTCATTTATTTCGCAACACAACAGGATTCTCAACAGTTCACAAAACAATTTTTATTTTTATAGTCATTCGGAGATTGAGGCAGATAAGGAAAGCAAGAGATGGAAATGAATAGCGTTGAGGGCTAGCTCGGAGAGGAAAGAAGGGGTTTGCGGAACTTGAGCTGAAGCCATGAGCGGAACATTTGCAGCTGCTTGCCGCGATTGACAACAAGGCGACGGTCGAGCTTGGACTCCGACAGCTCCAGTCCAACCTTCTGCCCCAACTCCTCCAGCTCACCCTCAGGGAAGAAGTACACCAGCGTCCCATCTCCGCGTGCGTACAGACCCTCTCCTAGACACCGACCTATACAGCCCAGCCACAATCATCCTTTTCCATTCGTACAAGGCGGCAGAGAATGGTGATACCAGGCTTGAATCGCAACTGTGCCATATCGTAGCGAGCGTAGTCGCGAACGAGTAGACTTCCGCCTGGTGCAAGTAGGCGTACCAGGTTCTCCAATGCGCTCTGCTGCCTTCAAGCGAGCCAAAGAGAATAATGAGCGAACGGAAAGGGATGCGAGGAGTAAAGTGGAAACTGTACTTTTCGGGAGGGATTGCAGAAAGGACAAAGATGGCGGAGAGGACGTGGATGGAGCCGACTGGGACTGGAATCTCCGCCTCTCCATCCGTTATGTCCCACTGAAATGCCAGACACCGGCTCGCGTCATATTCTTCCGCTTCCTAAAATACACTCATTTCCTCCCATTGAAAGGGATAAAAAGTAGCATTAAAGTAAATTTACTTGGTTGCCAACCACGAAATAGTTACTTAGGAAAGAAGTTTTTACGAAATTAACCTTAGTTAAAATTTTTGGCATCCTTTGTTTCTTGCTTTGATTATCATCAAATTTGCCAATGAACTCAAAATAGGTATTACCTGGACGATTTTGACAGCATTAGCCGAATAATCGCAGCAGAAGACGAAAATACCTTCCCTAAAGATCACAATATAAATATTTTCTGCCGTCTGTGAAGAGGAAATAAACCTTCGCTGTGCCAAAAGTGGAAAGACAGTATTGCCAGCACCGCATCCTACCTGAACCGCTTTGTTTAGATTTCTGACCAGCCTCCTTTTAAATACCTCTAATAATCGCAGATCTCCATCCGAGGAATGCCTTTCGAACTCAGGAAATTCGCGGAAAAGCCAGTTTCGGTCCTGAAAGGCAGCATTGAAGATTGGCTTTTTTATCAAGTAAACTACCTTGAAGAATCGATTTTGGTGTTGGCCGTAAAAGGTATCCCAGTGAGCTTCAGCGCTTGCTTTCAGGTCATCTTCAAAATTATTATTTTGGCGACTTTATTTTGAAATTAATTCTGAAAAGGTACCAGCGTTGCTTCTTGGCATAAGATCTTTGGCATTTTCACGTATTTTTGCATCGGCCTCGGCAACTTGCTCTGCACTCCATTCCACATTATCCCTTCATTAAATGTTTTTTCCTCACTGTCCTCCGCAAAAGATAAATCGGGAAGAAACCAAGCGTTGTGCTCAAATACACGAGACTCGTCCGTAAGCTTGCGATTGCCAAACTCCGACTCCGTCATCTTGCTTTCTTTTCTTTCATTTCCGAGTGTCAAGCTTGAACTAGAGCAAGAAAGAGGCATGGAGGATGAAACGGCGCAGTTGGTTGGTGTTGGATGCGCAGGAGTGATGCTGAGGGGAGGCGAGTGGGGCATCCATTCCGAGGGCAGAGGAGGAGTAGGAAGAGGCCTTTCTTCCCTCCCAATTGACGGCCGCCAAGCCTGCCCGTTGATTCCCCCCCACTCGCATACTAGTACTATTCAGCGTCCACTGCTTCCGCTCCCACCATCACTGCCTCAACTGCGCGCCCCCCATGGCTCGTTCAAGTTAGCTTAGCCCCTTAGCCCCTCGCCGGCCCAAATCCCCGTGTTCCAGAGGGAGAGGATGCGCTGGAGGACAGAGCTGAGGTCTCCTCCTCTCTCCTCAACGAGGACGACTACGTCCCCATTCACGGTTTCACTACTCCTCACTGCACGTCTGCCTCTCACAAAGACGTCGGGTGGACAGAGCTGAACCAGACGATTGGGGGTGCGGGGAGTGCGGGGGCAGAGTGGGATAGTGAAGGAGATGGCGGGGAGCCGGACCCCGACGACCCCGATGTCTCCGGCTCCGAGATGGACGCCCCAATCCTATCGTTCATCGCCCATCACCACATTCCCCCTCTCGCATCAGATGTGTGGCGGCTGATTCAGAGCAAGCGGGCGACCGAAGCGTAGTGCAGCAGCTGCAGCCCTGCGCAACGTGTCCACCTGGATGGGCAAAGGGCGTGGCGAGGAGGAAGCTGGGGCAGGACCGTCGGCCAAGAGCGCCAAGCTCCTCAAGTCCCCGCCTTCGCCCACTCCCGCCTCTCCTCCCCCCACCAACGCCGTGCCCTACCGAGCCAAGAGGAGCAAGCAGGCCAAAAGCCAGGTTGATGCGTGCGTCTAAGGAGAGTGAGAAAGAAAGGGTGTGATGGCAGGAGGAGGAGGAGATGGAGGAGGACGGGGATGGGCTGATGTCGCCGGACGGGCAGCCGGTGTACGGGAAGCGGGTGTTGAGCTTCGCGGCGGCGGAGCAGCTCCTCCTCGTTCCTGACGCTGCTCACGAGGGCAAGGCCTCCGTCTGCAACGCCATACCCATCCACTGCCCCAATCAAATGGTATTCCTATCTATGCACCACTGACGAAGAAGGAGGTGGACGTGGGCAACTGCTAGGGTGGCTTCACCTTCCTCATCGATGCGGCAGCCTTGTACAAGATCGAAGACCTCCCGGTGGATGGATACGGGAGCTGGACTGCCGGCGGGTCAAGAGTTCCTCCACTCATTTTCTCCTCACCTTTCCAGTGAAAGAATTGCTTCGTTTGAGGCGTCGAGCAGGAGCAGATACTACGTGCAGATGGGGAACGGTGATCTGATGCGCGTGGACTCCACCATCAAACACAACAAAGAACCTGCCCACTGGGACCTCAAGTCTGGACAGCTGGAACGAGGGATTCGAGGCCAATAAAGAGGATTGCAGACTGACCCAGACCCGCTACGTGCACCCTGCAGCAGCGCGCTGCTTCCAAAAGATGATCTACTCGGTGCGAGATCGGGAGGGGGGCTTCAAGCGCTGGGCCGCCGTCGCCTATCGATGGCTTTCACAACCATTCAGCTTCAAGCCTCTGCCCCATGGCAACTGCAAAGGTTCTTCTGCACATTTCTCCCCCACTCTCTTATCACATGGACTCCTTGAAGGAGGCAAGAAGGAGCAGAAGCCGTTCCAGCGAACCTACCCCTCCGTTCTGGCTGCCATGAAGGCCCAGCTGCCGATGAAAATGCCGAAAAACGTCCTGGAAGACATGGAGGTCCTCCTCCTCCGCGCCCTCCTTATCCACGCCTCATGATGGCTGACTGAAGGGAGCAAATGGAGTGGATGGATCGGAGCGGCGCACGCCGACGCCGGCGATGCCTCGGAACAGGAAGCAGCTGTACAACCTGAACCGGGTGGCGGCCCGCGACGTCGGCGGCCCCATCGACCACCGTCGCTGGCGGAAGACCGGACCCGCCGCTGGCAGACCGCCCGGGGAGATGGACGAGCTGGGGGTGGAGGATGTCCACTACGACGTCATCGAGGGACACCTCCCCCTCATCCCCGACGACCTCTTCGCCCGCCTCAACGAAGCCGCCGAGGCCCTCCTTGCCGACGAGTGGCGATTCAAGGTCTCCAAACTTCTTCTCCTTCTATTCTATTCTTCCTCCAAGCTTCTATTCTTCCTATAGGACTCAAGCGCGGACCCGGCCTGGTGCTCGGTGGAGGATGAGGGCGCAGCCTTCCATGTGAAGGTGTACAGGGATGTGGACGGACGCATACGCTGCTCTGCCAACTGCGAGGAGTACGAGTCGCTGCAGACGATCTGCCGAGTTCTTTTTCTCCTCTCTTTCCGCCTCTATGAGTTTCTAAGAGAGCGGGGCTTGAGCACACGCTGGCAGTGGCACTGCGGCGGGGGAAGGTGGAGGAGCACGTGGCGTACGTGGAGACTGGCGGTGGCTTGGAGCTTCTTCTGGGCCCCGACCCCGGCCCTGCTGCCTCCATCCACCTTCTCCAAGACCCAGCCCCAGTAGAACCCACCGATGAGTCTATCCTCAGCCTCCAATCCCCTGCCTATCAAATTGTTTTTCTCTCACCTACTTAACCGACTGATCACCAAATGAAATTGCTCATTGTAGGAGGTGCTGGGCAGAGAAGAGGTGGTCATTGCCAATGACGGCGAAGAATTTCCCATCATGCTGGCCAATTGAAGCCCTAGTTCTCACATTTTGAGCCTTGGAAATCTCACCTAATTGTCGAGCCGTTATCTATTTTCTTTTTATTTAGAAGAAATTTGAGCTTGATTCAGTTTTGCTTTGATCACTATTTGCCAATTTGTTCATTTGTGAAATAATTTCAGTACATATTTCAATATTGCCGACAGCGCACCAAAGCCGAAAGCGAATTCCACCTCCCTAAATAAAACGCAAAAAGGTGTCTATAGATGTGAAATGTAGATGTTGCGGGAGTCGCGGCATCTTGTACCGCGCTTGGTGCGAGGTTTGGCGTCGACCTTGAGGGTGTGCTCGAGGGATGAGGAGGGAAGGGGAAGCTCAGTGTCCATATTTTGGCGCGCACGCAGGATGCAGCATGTGAAAGGCCTTGGTCACCTTGCTCGACCTGACAGCTCCATCGAGTTCTTCGAATTCCTCGTCAGCTTTCTTCGCCCTTATGCTGGATCCTTTGAGCTATGAATGCAGGTGGACCGGCGAGGTTTGCTGCGTTTCTTTACTCCCAGCAAACCCATCGACACTCGCCTACCCGCTCGTATCAAAGAGCTCCAGCTAATGTTATTCTTATTCTTTAGCAAGAACAATTTTTGATGATGATACATGTTCTGAAAATCGATTCTAATTTTTCATCATTCTTTTTTATCTAAAAGAGAGCTGTAAGAAAGAAGAAATGAAGCAGACTAGTGCAGATCTCGACGGGAGGCTGTGAACTATGCGGATCATTGGGACCTGGCTATGCTCTGGTACTTGGCTCTTCAAGACGCCTCTCACTGGCGAAACCCTGTCCAGGTTCGAAACCCTTCCCGCACCTTTAACTTCTACCATCCCATCCTTGTACGCGGTCTGTTTAGGTGTTGATGGCGATTAGCGAACTGGCGCTGGAAACCTTTGCGCCGTTTTGGGCTGCCCAGGTGGAGGGGGAGACGAGTGAGCTGACCCAACGTCTCGTTGAAATGCTCACGGATATCGTAGACCAGCATCAGGTACATGCCTGCTCCTTTGCCCACTTCCTCATTTACTCCCATTTTCAGGAGCAACTCCAGAGCAACCAGGATTTACTTCGACTCTCTATCATTTTCATCAAAGCCTTCGCACCTTGGCCAGAATTTCTTTTGGACAGATGGGACGGTGAGTGAAAACCTATCAGCATTGTCCACCTGTCATAAAAGGGGAAGGTTGGAGAGACGGAACTGGGGGCTCTAAACAAAGACGAGCTCCTGACGGTAGCCTGGCTCTTCCGCCTCAAGAAGGAAATGTCTCCAGACATGACCTTGCGAATGGAGGTTGCTCCTTGTTGACAGGAAGGAAGGAATATGGGAATATATCCGGCAGCGGGAGATTCTAAGCAGAGAGGAGGAACTAAGTGATGAAGAGCTGGGAGTTTTGGCGACTACAATGTACCGCTGCAACGTGAACCGCCTGAGCCCTGTCTTCCATTCCATCCTTCTCACTCGAGCTTGCAAGCTACTGGCTCACTTCGACGGCAGTGCCTCTCACTCTCTGTGAGTTCTGCCTTTCATCGCTTCTCTTATTTTCCAAGCTCTGCTCAATTTCACTAGCATTGCAGGGTTCTAGAGTCTTTAGCCCAGATTTCCTGGGTTGGTGTACAATCAATTCCAACGAGTGACTTCAGCAGTTTGGTTATTGCTCTGAATGGAGTGTTTAATAAGCCGGCCAAGTTGGATAGCCTCTTTAGAGAAGATTCAATGGAAAATGAAAGTGGTGCAGGCAGCAGCCAAGCTTCAATGCCTTTGCCACTTGCTTCGGCGTCCTGGAACAGAAAGGCATGCTGCACCGAGCGCTCGCTGCCAATGCCAAGAGAATGCTCTACAAGCACGCCTCTCCTCTACTCGCTCCTTCCGCAGATCCTTCCCTCCTTGCTCAACAGCTCTCCATGGTAAGTGAGAGCAAGGCCGCTGCTTGGACAGCGAGGATGGGCTAGATGGATTTGAGAGGGATTGGCTGCTGGTCATGCG
>JASANA010001422.1:0-16338 GCA_030248095.1 Ptycholaimellus sp. GST1_10 | reverse complement strand
CTCTTGGTCAGTTTCGTATTGCTCAATAAATTGCCACCTGCTTATGAATGATCAGTGGATTTTTTAGATGAACCTGTTAAAATTTTAACACAAAAAAGATTTGAATTTAAATCAAAATTTGTCTCGATTTTATCACACCTTGTCTAGTTCTTTTTGATGACTGAAAGTTCATAAGCTGCTCATGCTTTAGCATTTTAGTCTTGTACATACATATATATATACATATTTATATACAAACAGACAAAAATTCAGTCATATGTATAGACCCTTCGGGCCGGCTTCGCGGTCAAAACTAAATTTATGACTGCCACTCATTGATTTGAAATTCCTGTTTTTTGGCTAAGAGGGGACCATGCTTGCACTACACTTTCATGATCCCCATATCATTTGTAAAAATACTGACGAACTACTGACCTAAAATGGTATTATTATATTAACACTTTCAATATCTCAAAATATAAAAAACCTTCGTTTGTTCCAGAAATTTTTTACCCAGTTCTCTACCCTTCCGCTCATCGGGTGTTTCTGGGTCAAGGCGATGCAATAAATTGTGAATTAAACCCCTTTGTTTCATGTAATTATTTTTGAACCTGAAAGAATTAAGTTTTTTGTTTGCTTACCAGGGTTTCTTTATAAATCAAGTAATTCTTTATTTGATAACCAAATTTGGACCAGTATAATTTAAAGGCCAGGCCTACTGAAAATTATTGAGCAAGGCCTAACGCAAGTTTGTCCAGAGCTTTTGCATTAATTCTTCTTACCGCTTTAGGAATTTTTTGTAAGAAAAATCTTATCAAGCAAAGCTATGATTCATTAATTTTTTGAAATATCGTAGTTTAAGAGGCAGTTTGTGAGAGTATTCAGACGGGGTATTCAATCAAAGGTTTGTGTTGGAAATCGTGATTGGTTTAGGTTCATTTTGTTGTGATCTCAGCCCAACAAACTCCGGAACAGAAACTCATAATAGAAGTAGAAAATGGCAAACTATCATCTAGTCTGCATACTCTTTTCTCCGCTAAAGATTAAAATGCCCTCAAAATGACACAAAAATCTGAAGCTGAACTAAATGAGAAATGCTTTAGTTGGAGCTCATATTGAGTCTCATGGCTATTCTTTGTTTGCTCAAATTGGCCTTGAAGGCAATACAGAGTGGCATGAGCAACCACTATGCCAGATGCAAATCTGTTTCTAGGCCTTCTATGAAGGCATGTTGGCTGGCCTCAAATGCTGCCAAGCCGCCCATGCATTTGATGGGGATTACTGCGTCCATATTTGGATGTTTTTTTCTTGCACGCCTTTCTGGAAGGCCTCTGCCCTGGCCCTGAACTGTGACGGCAGCAGGAAAGGCAAAGATAAGACAGTGTAATATGCAGTTGATGGACTTGCAGTCTGCCCCAGTTTCCCAGGCGGAGCCTGGATGATAGCAGTCCAAGCGCAAGCATCCAGTGCATTCTCCGCCCTCCCTGCTGCCCCCTTCTCCATTAGACCCCGCCTACTGGAGGAAGGGAGTTTCAGCACTGCTGGATTTCTCAGTCATTCACACCCGCTACCTCTCACTGCACCAATCCCTCTCTCTCTCCTCTTACCCCCACTCTTCTCTTCCACTCTAATGGCAGAACAGCCACAAGAGCAGGGTGCGTTTGAGGCCCCTCTAGAAGTAGAACAGGTGGGTGTGCCAGGAGCAGATGAGGAAGCATTCCTGAGGGATCATCTGCAAGGCCTCCTGCGGACCACTCGCTGAGAACGATGCCCTCAAAGAGGCCCCAGCTCGCCATCGCTGCCCCCACCCAGCCCCTCTTCATCCCTCACCAAGCAGGGGGCTCTTGCACTAGGTCGCGGAATTCTAAATTTAAACGAAATTTGGCAGTTGCACTAGCTTTTTTTCACTTGCACTCAGTGGTGTTAGGTGAAACTCCGCGGAGTTTCATTTCATATACCACCTCACCACTTGGAGTTTGAGTTTTTTTCCATTTCCAATCAGAGGGCATTTTTTGGAATTTGAGATTTCGTTTCATTTTCCATTGCATTTTCCACTTTTCATTTTCATTTTGACTTTTGACTTCCGGGTCTGGAAATTTGCTCAAATAATGCTGCAAAACAAGACGAGATCAGAAAAAAGAACTGTGAAACATGACAAAGATTGAAACAGATGCATCTCAAAAGAGCACTGTTCAGCTGCATAATAACCTCGCTCTGCACCTTTTTAACAGAGAGGGTATTGCGGCGCCCATTGAGCAACAGGCCCATTTCGGAGAAGAGACGCTCCACTGAGGAGCTAGAAGAGACATTGGCACAACAAGAACGTCAGCTGGCATAAGAACAGCACAATCAGGGGGGGCGGAGAAATTTTGACCAAGGAGCGGCCCAAAAGGGCCGCTCCGCGGTCTATAGAGGATACTCAATATTTTAGAATATGTGGAGGGGTGGAACTGGTCCCCGAGGGACATTTGAAACATTACTTTTTGGGTAGAAATTTTTGAAAAATGGGGTATGTTGAGATGGGAATTCTAACGGATTTGGACAAACTTTTTTTTGCTGAAAGGTAATAACATTTTAGGAATATCTGGAGGGGTGGAACTGGTCCCGGAGCATAAAAAACCTTACTTCCTTGGGTAGAAATTTTGAAAAATGGGGTATTTTGAGAAATGGGTAATTCTCAACGGATTTGGACAAACTTTTTTTTTGCTGAAAGGTAATAACATTTTAGGAAGATCTGGAGGGGTGAAACTGGTCCCAGAGCATATGAAACATTACTTTCTTGGGTAGAAATTTTGAAAAAGGGGGTATGTTGAGAAATGGCGAATTCTCAATGGATTTGGACAAACTTTTTTGCTTAAAGGTATTAAAATTTTAAGAATATATGGAGGGGTGGAACTGGTCCCGAAGCATTTAAAAACATTACTTTTCTGGGTAGAAAGTTGGAAAATTGCAATATGCGGTTTTTGCACTCTAGTACCTGAAGTCTTGAGAATTGCACAGAAGAGTTGATTTTTTTGTTCACAAGTCTTATATGTCAATTCTTAATCTTTGCTTACTTTTGAAATTGGTTAAGAAACCACAGACTTGATTTTTGAGTTACAAAGTATCATATAAAGGATGCGCTCCGCGGTCACCTATTGCGCTTTGCGCCATATACTTGTTTCACCTTCTTTTCCATTTTAGGTGAAAAGTGAAACTAAAAATGATAAATGGAAAGTGAAACCCCTTTCACCAGGCCCCCTACCTCGCAGCCCTGTATCCCCTCCCCAAGGCACCAAACTGGAACCCAGGTCAGATCTGCCTAGAAGCGGTTTCTGAGATGTAGGTAAGATAGCTATGCCTGCACCTACAGGCCCTCTCTCACATCGCCCCCCCCCCCCCAGAAACCCCCCAGCCTGGATAAACTCCCTCCCTCCTCTTGTGCCCCTTTGCACGGCACAGGAGTTGAGAATAATTGGGACTCATCCTGCAGTCATGGAGCCAAGAGGACGGGAGAGAGCCAGGTGGCTCCAATCGGCAAGGCGGGCACAAACCCACCCTAACCTTGTCTATCTACAAGGTGCAGCAGCGCAAGCGTCTGCGCAAGCACAAGTTCCGCAGCTGTAGAGACCAGGGTGCCAGCTGACATGTTCATCTGGCTTCATTGCTGCCCCTCACCCCCTCCTCTCTTTCTCTCCAGTGTTGAGAGATTCGTTGAGTTTGAATAAAATTGGACTAGTAAACTCCAACAAGCAAAACTGACAAGTTAATGCTTATGGCTGCACAAGCACCAGAAAAAATGCAGCTAAGCTAAAAGAGAAATTCTGTCAAATTATCCAGAATAAATTTGAAAAAATGAAGCCTAAGCACAATTTTCTGGAAAGCTTAATTAAAGCAATTTTTTATTTACCTCAGTGAATGTTTAGGAAATTCCATCAGGAATCCTAAATTATAAGTTGAACGGCAAAACTGAGTTTGCACAGTTGGACAGAGACTTATAATTCTAAATGCCAAAAAATGCTTTATCAAGCATCGCTCTAAAACATATTTTTTGAGCTAAAGAAACACAATTTCTAAGGGCAAGTGAAGATTGAAGCCATTTAGAGTCTATTGAGGTTACTAGACTTTTGTCCTCATATATACATATATATTATATAATATGGGTGATGCCATTTTGGGAGGGGTATCGGCGCCACCTGGATTCATGACTTATTTTGGCATATGATAGCTCTATGTATGGCTCTTGACGAGTTATTCAATTTTTTTGGGCTGCTCCATCCATGGAAAAATTTTAAAATCATGAAGTAATTGAAAACGTGCCCATTTTTGCCATTTTTTGACTTTTTTTGACATTGAACCAGCATAGATCATCTAATTTTTAACTTTTTCTATCGGACTTTTTTTTAAATTCAAGGCAAAACCATTCTTTTAAGGTCATCTACTTACTTTCTCAAATTTTCTGTACCAATTTTTTGTGCGGCCGCAGGCTGCCTGCCGCGGAGGGCAGGGCAGTCAGAGCTCCGTAGGCCGGAGGGCATGGGTGCGGAGGCCCCGGAGCGTAGCCTAGCATGCGACGCATGCTAGGCGAAGCGTAGGGGCAGTAGCCAAGGCCAGCTTACCAGCTTAAGCAGTTACCCCATTTTTGCGTCCGTCTGTCCGCATATTGGGCTGGCGCGAGCGAGCGTTAGCGAAGTGTCAGCGCCCAGCCCCTCTTTTCGACCTAGGTGTACGTTTTTGGGGTTATTGCTAGATCTCAATTTTGATAAGGCTGCCATTCGTCACGGAAAGCTCCATTTGTTTTGATTCTTTTTGCATTGGAAAGAGAAACATCGAATTGACTATAGTTTATCTTTTGACTTTTGCATAAAACGATTTATTTTCCCATAAAAAATGCAAAAAACCATTTGTCCGAACTCCTTCTCCTCCTTCTTCTTCTCCTCCTTCTCCTCCGCATCTATTCAATGAACGATAGTAGGTATTCATTTCTTCCCCCACTCACCCCCCCGGGTCCTTGGGCCTTATGTATTGATTTTTATTCATAAGTCTTCAGTCAAGCTTCTCTGCATGTGCATAAGTGGTGTAGTGGTCTAAGCGATTGAATAGCTGGTTGGCACTGGGAGGTTCAAATCCTTATTGGACAATCAATTTTATTTTGGAAATTTTAAGTTAAGAAAACTACTAGTACCATCGGCAGGCCAAAATTAAAGCTCTTTTCTCCTAAAAATCGATTGCCCTTATCATATATCATAAAAATTTCACAACAATATGTTAATATGCCAAAAAATTGCATTGTTTTTTATATTTTCGAATGTTTTCTTTTCATTACATCTTCAAATAAGATTTTTTTATTTCTTATCTATTTTTATTTTGGAAATTTAAGTTGAGAAAGCAACTGGTGCCATCGGCAGGCCAAAATTAAAGCTCTTTTCTCCCAAAAATCCATTGCTGTAAGTATATATCATGAAAATTGCACAAAAATATGTTAGTTTGCCAATAAATTTGCAATGTATTTGTGATTTTCAAATCTTTTCTTTTTGTTATATTTTTAAAATAAGTTTTTTAATCTATTATATATTTTTTATTCAATATTATCTTAATATACAACCAACAATATAAAATTTTTATTTATACATTTTATACTATATTAAAAGTGGAAGAAATATCTGGTACCATCGGCAGGCCAAATGTGAATCTCTTTGCTCCAAAAAAGTCGATTAGCTTGAGTTTAAAGTCAAGGAAATACATTTTACACTAATGGAATCTGCTGCGTCATCTGCATTTTGTTTTTGGGCGCGCATGGAAAGAGACATTGAACTGCGCGCCAAAAACAAAATGCAACTGTCCAAGCAGCAGATTCCATTAGTGTAAAATGTATTTCCTTGACTTTAAACTCAAGCTAATCGACTTTTTTGGAGCAAAGAGATTCACATTTGGCCTGCCGATGGTACCAGATATATAACTATATGTCTACCCGGGGCCAGGCCTCCGCGGTTTCGGAACGAAATTGGCTGAAATTTTGCATGATGGTCCGCCTGGGTGGTATCTCCAGGTCATTTTTTGCGCTTGACGTAATTTTGCGTTTTTTGGCCAAAACCTAATATTTTGATGTTTCATAGTCATAAATCGCTGTGTTTTCAATGGAATCAGCTGATTTTTGGCAGGTACGTCCGTCGTGGTGATATCTATATATATATACATATATATATTTGGAAATGCTGGGAATGGGCGAATTCTCAACGGATTTGGGCAAACTTTTTATTCCTGAAAGGTAGTAATATTTTAGGAAGATCTGGAGGGGTAGACCCGGAATCTGAGCATTTGAAACATTACTTTTTGGGTAGAAAGGTTGAAAAATGGGGTATGCTGTAAAAGGCTCAATTCTCAACGGATTTTGACAAACTTTTTTTTCCTGAAAGGTAATAATATTTTAAGAAGACCTGAAGGGGTGGAACTGGTCCCGGAGCATTTGAAACATTAATTTTTTGGGTAGAAAATTTGAAAAATGGGGTATGTTGAGAAATGGCGAATTATCAACGGATTTGGACAAACTTTTTTTTTGCTGAAAGGTAATAACATTTTAGGAAGATCTGGAGGGGTGGAACTGGTCCCGGAGCATTTGAAACATTACTTTTTGGGTAGAAGTTTTGAAAAATGGGGTATGTTGAGAAATGGCGAATTCTCAACTGATTTGGACAAACTTTTTTTTTGCTTAAAGGTAATAAGTTTTGGAGGAGGGGGGGGGAGCTCCGCGGTCACCTATTGCGCTCTGCGCCTTATACTTGTTAAATTATTGATTATTTCCAGATTTATGAAAAAAACCTAAAATCTTGATGTTTCAAAAATTCAAACATCCATAAATCCAGTGTTTTTCAATGAAACCAGTTGAATTTTGGCATGTACGTCTATCATGATGACATCTTGAAGTTGAGAAGAAGAATTTTAAGAACATTTATTATTTATTGATTTTTTGGGCAAAAATCCAAAATATTGATGTTTCAAAAATTCGAACATCCATTAATCGCTGGTTTTTCAAGGTTTTTTTTTTTTTTTTTGTTTTTTTTTTTTGTTTTTTGTTTTGTTTTTTTGTTTGTTTTTTTTGGTGTTTTTGTTTTTTTTTTGTTTTTTTTTTTGTTGGGGGTGGAAGGTGTTGTTGTGGGGGGGGTTGTTTGGTTGGGTTGTGTTGGGGGTTGGTTGTTTTGTGGGGTTTGGTGGGGGGGGGGGGGGCGGGGGGTGAATAAAATCAGCTCAATTTTGGCAGGCACGTTTGTTGAGGTGGTATCTTGAAGCTGTTAAAAGGGATTTTTGAAGAATATTTATTATATGTCGATTGTTGGTCAAAAACCTTAAATCTTGATGTTTTAAAAATTTGAACAATAATAAATTTTGAAAAAAAAATTGAACAAGCATAAATTCACTGGTTATTATGGTCAGCCGTATCATTGGATTAGAAGGCATAGCATTTGGAAAATTTAGCAACGAAGCATGAGCTTATTACTTGGTAAAAGGCCGCGCATCTTGGCAACAGCCGAGAATACCTTGTTTAAAAATCCCATTGAGTTAAAGGCCTAGTCTCAGAAAAACCACCGACACCAAATTTGTTCTAACTTTGCCCAGTGTTTGGGCTCACCAAAGTAAGCTTGCACTCTGAAGCGGTTTTTGCAGAATCTCATTTCAGGGACCAGGAGGGCGCTCAAAGTTTCCTATGTTATAACATGTAAAAGTGCCATTTTCAGCACAAAATCAATGATAACTCTGCTTGGCTGGCTGGCCCCCGATGAGCCGGCGTTCCAGAAGCTGGCGGCAATCCTGAAGGGGGACAAGTTGGCGCGAATGATGCAGCGCTGCACCCGCGGCCTCAGCTCCGCCCTCATCGAAAACTTCCACAGCACAAAGATTCACTACGCTCCAAAATCTGTCTTCTTCTCAAAGCCATCAATGATCGCCCGCGGACGCCTTGCCGCCATCGACTACAACTGCAACGTGGACAGAGACTTCCAGCGCAAGGCAGATGGCACCGTCGTGACCTCCAGTCGCTTCTCCAAGGCCACGGGAGAGATGCGGGTGGTCCGGAAGAAAGAGCCCAAGCTCACCTCCTGGAAGCGACGCCTCATGAGTGACTGTCTTTCTCAAAAGGTTATTCTATGACAGTTTGATTATTGGACAAAAACACTGGCAGAAATTTTGATGACAGGTGACGCCAACGACTCGAGCTGATGGTCAGTCGCTATCAGATCTCCAATATAGCAATGATCAAGCTCCAACTTATGCCGCAACAAAAGGAAAGAAGGGCTATTTTGTACTATCTGGTCTTTTACTTTTTTCGAGTCACAAATTTTGTGAGTCCACAAATGTGCGTTCAGCTTTAAGGCTTCGCAAGCGAAGCCTACGCAGTTGCTGGTACAGTTTGAGTTCAGCTTTAAGGCTTCGCAAGCGAAGCCTACGCTGTTGCCACGATTCTTGTCGTTTTGACTAAGCCTAAGCCTTTAATAGATTCAGTATCCAGTTTGCGCATATTAGCGGGCAGGGGAATAAAAGACCAGATAGTACAACATACCCGAAAGAAGCAAAAAATGGGCTAACAGCACGAAATGATTCCCTTCTGTCATTGAGTTTTATTGTTGTCGTTTTAAACGTTACTTGAAATAAACCTTAGTCAAAGTCTCTCTAGCATTAGCAGAAATAAGCAAAGTTGATTGAATTTCACTTATTCAACTCAAAACAAAGTTAAAAACTAAAAATGATCATAGTTAGATTCAGCAGAGAGCTATGGGAGAAGAAGCGGAAGATGTATTCTTGGAGGATGAATTATTGGAGGAGGAGGAAACTGAAAGGGCAGAGCTGAAGCGAATGGCGCGTAATCCCTACTCTCATGAGCCCACCAAAACCGACTTCAACAATTTCCTACACACCAAGTATGGGATGACTGTTGCCGACCACAACCGTTTGCGGGATGAGAAGAAGGAGTTCTGCAATCTTCTGGGCCAGCGGCTGCCTGCAAGAACTGCGGCCACATTCGTCTGCAACTGCGGCGGAAACTGCGCCGGAGCTCTGGTGGGCCAGACAACGCCGCTGCTCAGCCACCAGCTCGTCTGCTGCCAGGAGTCCATCAACGGCAACAACAACTACTCCCGCGCCATGGCCAAGGTCATCGGCAATCTCACTTGCCTTGCCCAACACCCCTCATTCGTCAACAAGATTCTAGACCCCGAAATCCTCACAATTTTCCTCAACCAGGAAGAAGAGCTCAAGAACAAGAAAACTTCAGCCTCTCCTAGCAATGCCAAGCTGCGCTACTCAGCATACCGATCGCTGACTTTCTGGCTCTATGGAAAGCTGCGAGGTGGGGAACGGGTGGAGATCCCCCTGTGCATTCTCGCCGCCGTCCGTGCCGCCTTCCCTGACGCCAACGGGCGCTACACAGGCTTCCAAGTGGCCCTAGAACTGGACGATGAACCTGACCCCTACTAAGCCATTATAAATTTGATCCAGTGATTTCTTATTTTTATCATCATTTCACTGCAAAAATAATGTCAAATTTGTATTTCCAACATCATGAAGTAATTGTGACATGAATATCAGGTCAAAACTTTAAAATTAAAAAAATCGTATTTTATTGACTTGAAGAGAAATTGTTCTGCTCATCTACCCCCAATCACAACCTTTCCGGCAAAACAAAGCATGATTGCAAGCTAGAGGGCACCGTAGCAACCCATTCTGATAGAGAAAACCGAAATCTGAGAGGGTGGTTTTTTTGAGAGTTGGCCTTTAAAGCAATTTTCGCGATTTCGGCTCTACTCGAGGGGTTGTGTTTCAAGATAGTGTTAAGAAGGGATACGATGATGGGATATAGCAGGCACATGCTGGTCCTGGCCGAATTCTCAACGGATTTGGACAAACTTTTTTTCCCTGAAAGGTAATAATATTTTAGGAAGATCTGGAGGGGTGCAAACAGTCGCCGAACATTTGAAACATCACTTTTTTGGGTAGAAAGGTTAAAAATGGGATATGCTGAGAAAAAGCGAATTCTCAATGGACTTGGACATTTTATTATTATTTCGCTCGCAAGTTCCCCATTGGAGACCCCACCCGTCTCCACTACGATTGCAAGTACCCCAACCTAGCCCAAAACCAAGCCAATCTCATACAGGAAGCTGAGAAGATCTCACGCCAACTTCATGGCCTCAACCCTGATCGCCTCCTACAACACTACATGTGCAACAGCTTCCCCTGCCAACCACCTCAAAGTCCAAGCTGACATCCACCAGTGCCCCACCTCAGAGCACTGCCACCCTGGCCAGGGGAAGGGTACCCTGCACAAAATCCACCCCTTCCTCCACCAGCCCTGGCACCACAAGCACTTCCACCAGCTCCGGCACTATGAGCACTTCCCCCACCAACCACAGCACCTCCTGCTCTTCCACCAACCCAGACCATACTCCCACTCCCAGCACAACCCTAAACCAGAGCCATCACCTACCCCACCCAACCAACCCACCAAAACCCCTTCAATGACCACACCTCCACACCACAAGATCAGAACGCCAATCCCTTCCCAGCGATAGAATACCCAGCCCAAGCACACCACTACCAATTCCAAATGGACCCCAACCAGGCAGTGATGTTCAACCGAAAAAAATCCTTTTGTGTTGGGTAACCGAAACTCGAATGGGGCTCACAGCCATATTGTTTTGTTTTGTTTTGGGTCATTTTGGTTTTCGGTCTGACTTAGCAGTTTTCTGGAAATTTTTTCGATGATCCATGAAATGGCTAAAAAAACAAGGCAATTGTTTAAACAGAGGAAGCAGGTTAAGACTTGAGAGTACTACTTGAGAGCAAGCCAATGGTTTGCCTGAAAGAGAATGAGGGACTGAATACTGGACTCTTTCAAGCAATTGCGACGGCTTTCCACTAGCAACCCCATGCGACTGAACAAGCGCTCAGCATCTGCTGAACTGGAGGGGAGCAAATGGACACAGAGAGCTAGTTGACGAAAGAGGGATGCGGGATGAATGAGGCTAGCAAGCTGTGCAAAGTTTGGTCACATCTTGTCTTTGCTTGTCCACCATTCAATCGCATCCACCTTCTAGAAGGTTCTCAGCCAGTGTCCGCCCTCTCTCTCTCCTACAATCCCTTCACTCTTACCTACTCTGGGCCTTGCATTCCCTCCACTCTTGCTTCACCCCTTTCATCACCTCACCTTACCCTACACCCAAATGCGAACTTTGGTGATGTGATTTTGTGGTGTTTTCTTCTAAAGTTTTAGTGGAGTTTAATAGGAAAATCGCGAGGTTCTTTTAGTGCAATTGTCTTGTGTTTTTAGTGAGTTTGACTTGCTTTTCACTTGCTTTTGCACAGGTTATTACCCAACGTATTCAGGAGAGAAAAAAGGCAATCAAAGAGAAAGAAGCCAAATGGACAAGGCAGAGCATTGAGGGATCCCACACCTCAATTTGGAGCCTGTACCAGTTCCTCCTGCCACTTCAAGCTCAAGCCAGTGGCCTGGAGACCAAAAACCTCAAGCTCTAGGGGGACCCTGCTGAGGCACTCCCCCACCACCTTGGTCCACCTCTCTCTTGGCAACCTGTCCAGCCTGCCTGCCTGCCTCTCCACCTGATTCCAGGGAACCATCCAGGGCACCAGCTCCAGGGCACCACCAGCTCCAGGCACCAGCACCAGGCTTCAGCTCAAGGCTGCTCAGCTCCAAGCCCCAGGCCTTCCAGCTCATGCTCCTCAGCTCCAGCCTCAAGCACCAGCCCTTCAGCTCCACCAGCCCTCCAAGGATGTCCTCCAACCCCAGCCCCCTAGGCCTCTCCAAAGCCCTCCCCAACCTCCATCCCTGCTGCTCCAGCTGCCAAGGAGGTCCCAAGGGCCACAGCAAGCGCTGCCTCACCTGCAGCTCCTGCCAGGACATCTTCTGCTTCCCCGGCCTCAACTCCCTGTTCCAGCCCAGCAGCTCTGCCAACACCAAACTCTGGGACCACCTCTTCACCCTCCAGTCCCTGGAGATCCAGAGCCTTGCCAAGGGAGACCCGCCCAACAACAACGTCCCCCAGGCCTTCAACTACATCTGCCCAGCCTGCCAGGAGCAGGATGGCAATGCCCACACCAGCATGATGGAGCAGATCCTTGCCGCCGGCATCAAGACTGGCAAGGGCCCCTGCGTCACCACCGCCTACACCTACAAGGCCCCACCGCCGCCTCAGCCGGCTCCAGCCCAGGTCCAAGGCACCAACCTCAGTGCCCTCCTCCAGGCCATCCAGCAGCTCCAGCTCACCCAGGCCTCCTCCTCCGCTCCACCACCGCTCCCAAGTGCTTCCCCAGCCCCACCAACGTCCGCCCCGGCCTCAGGGACTACCACGGCCCCCAGTCAGCCAGTCCAGTCCTCTGCAGCATTCAAGGATGCCTGGCCCAAGCTTCCCACCTCAGCGTACGAGATTGACAGCTCTGACATGCTCAAGTACTGCCGCTGGAAGGACTGGTGCATGCACAGCATCATTGCTGACCCTGCCCTGACCCCCCAGCGCCAGATGGAGTTCATCCTCGCCACCCTCAAGGGCTCTGCCTACGACAAGGTAGCCAGACTCTCCGTCATCGCCCCAGGGAGCCCTGCTCAAGCTCTCCACATCCTGGACTCCGCCTACAACAACGTTGGGATCGTGAAGCAGTGCCTCTACGTCCAGCTGTCCAAGCTCCAGCCAGTCTTCGAGCAAGATGCTGCTGCCCTCAAGCAGTTCTATGACCAGGTCCAGCTCATCATCGCCTGCCTCAGTGCCCTGGGCATCCCAGATGCAGCCCTGGACTCTCATGCCCATGCTGTCTTCAGCAAGCTCCCAGCCCCAGTCTCCATGAAGATCCAGGATGATCACCTCTGCCAGGAGCCAGTCCCTCCCATCCGCGACCTCCTCGAGGCCATTGCCCATGCGCTGAACATCCTCAAGCATATCCAGCTCAGCACCTGACCCAGTCCCATCCAGCTGACCAACTGCTTCCAAGGCGCCTCCAAGGGCCCAAGCACCAACCGCCAGCAGCAGCAGCCATGCTCTCAGCAGCCGTCCAAAGGCAAAGGACCAACCAAAGCTAAGCCCCAGGAGCTGACACTGAACATCCCAAGCCTGCCTGCCGCTTCTGCTCCAAGGACCACGCCTCCTCCAAGTGCTCCAAGTATGCCGATGGGTCTGCATGGCACAAGTGCATCCAGGAACTCAGCCCCTGCTTCAACTGCTTGTCCAAGAAGCACGCGCTCAAGGACTGCCCCTCCAAGCTCAACTGCTGGATGTGCCGACAGCGCCACCACTTCGCCCTCCACAACACCATGGGCAAGAGCAGCACTCCAGTGACCAACCTCAGCCTCACTGTCAACGGCAAGGCCTCC
The DNA here is from genome assembly GCA_030248095.1 of Ptycholaimellus sp. GST1_10. Classification (NCBI taxonomy): domain Eukaryota; kingdom Metazoa; phylum Nematoda; class Chromadorea; order Chromadorida; family Chromadoridae; genus Ptycholaimellus; species Ptycholaimellus sp. GST1_10. The sequence continues at coordinate 3,008 of JASANA010001422.1, read as the reverse complement.
ATCCTCGCCACCTTCCAGGCTTCCATTGCTGCTCTGAACCCTGCTCGCCGACACCAAGTCCAAGGCCTTGCCCTCATGGACTCCGGCTCAAGCATCATTTGGCTCCGGAAGGACCTCTTTGATGCCCTACAGCCCCATCTCCTGCCAGCAGAGACCCTCAAGGTGTCCTTTGCCAACTGCCCCAAGCCCGAGCTCATCACAGTTCACCCCGGCTTGCTGGACCTCATTGCCCTCAACAGCTCCTGCCTTGCCTTCAAGGCCTACCCCCGCCACCAGCTCTGCCCAGACCAGGAGCTAGGAGGCTACGAGCTCCCCAAGGACATCCTCAAGTGCCTCGCCAGCTATAAGGTTGCCAACCTCCCCAAGGCCAAGCCCAAGGTCTACTCCATCGCAGTCCTCATTGGCCTCAACATCCACAAAACAGTGGAGGGAACAGTCAAGCTAGCACTCACGCCCCAGCTGTCCCTGCTCCACTAACCCTTTGGAAGCATCCTCTGCAGCTCTGTCACCGGTGTCTCCAGCTCAGGCCCCAAGCCAGCCTGCAGCTTCCTCATCCAGGCCAAGCCCTGCCCCAGCCTCTCCAGCCTTGTTGCCCGCCAGTCCAACCTCAAGCTGGTAGGCCTCCAAGCCGGCGCCGACAAGGCCACCACCGAGGCCAAACACAGCACCGAGCACCTTCTCCAGTCCATCTCCCACAGCCCCAATGGTCGCTTCATTGTTCCCCTCCCCTTCAACTCCGAGGCACCGCAGCTGGCCTCCAACTTTGGACAGGCCTTCCACCGTGCAGCAGCAGCCTTCACCTGCCTCACAGCGACCGAGCGCGATGCCTACTACAAGGAGTTCCAGGAGCAGATTGACCACGGCATCCTAGCCCCAGTCCACAAGGAGCCTCCGCCCGGCACCCTGGTCCACCTCCTGCCCCACTTTGGAGTCCCCAAGCCAGACTCCCTCCACACCAAGGTCCGCCCCATCATCAATGCATCCACCAAGGCTGGCCATCCTCCCATCTCCCTGAACGACCTTGTGGACCCAGGCCCCTGCCTCCTCACCAGCCTTGTTGCCATCCAGCTCCGCCTGCAAGCAAGCCCCTACATTCTGGTCGCCGACCGCGCCAAGGCCTTCTACTCCATCGGCATTGCCCCCCAGCACACCCACGCTCTCCGCATCATCCTCCCACAGGACCCCCAAGCGCCTCTGGACCGCAACAACTTCCAGGTCTATGCCTACAAGTGGCTGATCATGGGCTGCTCAGCGTCGCCATGGATCCTCCAAGCCTGTGTCCAACTGCTCATCCAGGACACCATCTCCAGGGGCATCACCCACGGCCTCACGACTACGGAGCTCAAGAGCCTCCCCAGCTACCTCTATGCTGACAACTTTGTGATGGGCTTCGAGCAGCCAGAGGATGAACAGCGCCTAGCCCAGGGCCTCCAGAGCCTCTTTGCCTCTGCCTGCTTCCACCTCTGGGACTTTGCATCCAACCTCCCCGATGCCTTCCCCAACCTTCCCAAGAGCAACTGCCTCAACGTTGCCTTCCTCAAGAACCTCAGCCTCCAGTGGTGCCTGGACACAGACAAGCTGGGCATCACACAGCCTAGCTGGAGTGACATCACCTCTGTGACCCTCTCTGCTTCGTCCTCCCAGTCCTCCTCCAAGGCCAACTCCTCTTCTGCGATGCCAACAACCCAGAGAGCACCTGGGCCACAATCGTCCCCAAGGAGATCCGCGACTGAGTGAGCAGAACCCAGCAGACTGGCTCACCAAGCCCCACGACCTCAAGGAGATCCTGGCCAAGGACAACCTCTACGTCTACGGCCCCACCTTCCTCCGCTCATCCCCAGACCAGTGGCCCTGCTGGCCTCCAGCCACGGACCAGGCCGTAAGCCCTGCCACCCAGGTGGACCAGGCCATCAGCCCTGAGCCGGACCCTGGACCCAGCGCAGCTGCTGCTCTCCTCAACCTCGCTTCCATGGCACCAGAGCCCCACGGCTTCCTCGCCCTCCTTCCCCTCCAGCACTACAACCAGCTCCAGCCCCTCCTCTCCATCAGAGCCAAGGTCCTCCATGCTCTTCCCCGCCTCGCAGCCTGCCTAGACCTCCCAGAGCCCCAGTTGCCCAGCTTTCCCACCCTGTCCTCCAGCAAGTTCAAGCTCCAAGCAGCAGTCCAGGACTCCCTGCTCAAGGACATCAACCGAGCCGCCTACCAGGCCCTCGTCACTGATGCAGCTCAGGCAGACCAGCATCCAGCCCAACCAGCAGCCTGTCATCTCTGCCTCCAGCTCCAGGCCCAAGTCGACTCTGAAGGCTGTGTCCGGGTCAGCAGCTGCTTCTCAGCAGCCGAGCCCTCCGGCCTCCCTCCGCTCCTCCTTCCCCTAGGTCATCTTCTGGACCTCCTCATCCTCAACACCCACCTCCGGCTAGGACACGCTTGCAAGACCATCATCCTGGGCTACCTCCGCCAGTGCTACTGGTTCACCAAGGGCAAGCTAACCGTAGCTTTGGCCCTCCGGCGCCTCTGCCAGCCCTGCTGGATCTGCAAAGCACCCCGCCTCGCCCGCCCAGCTGATGCTCAGCTCCCACCCCAGTGCATCAGCCTCAACCGCCCCACCTTCTCCAACATCCTTGTCGACCAGGCAGGCCCATTCTTCATCCAGCTCCCCAGTGGCCCAGTCAAGTGTTGGGTCCTCGTCATCAGCTGTGCCGCCTGCAGAGCCTTCCATCTGGAGCCACTCAAGGCCTACAGCGCCCAGGCCATCTGCAATGCCTTCAACCGCTTCTGGAGTAGCACCATCTGGCTAGACAACGCCACCTCTTTCCAGGCTGTGTCCAACGCCCTGGAGCCCATCCTCTGCTTCCGCCAAGGACTCCCTCTCCCCATCAGCCTCGTCGTCTCCAAGCACAACCTCCAGTTCCAGCTGACTCCTGTCAAGTCTCCCTGGCACCAAGGCGGTGTGGAAAAGATGGTCAACCTCCTCAAGGCCTCCCTCAAGCCCTGCCTCCTCCACAACC